>PVJD01012589.1:0-38857 GCA_004026545.1 Mormoops blainvillei | reverse complement strand
GTATCATCATAAATGAATTTCTGGCAACACAGCAAGTTTATACATGAGAGAAAGAAATTTGACTACTCCAACAGAGAAGCTAGACATTTATTAAAGGTGGCAAGACATTATATGTAGGTTGCTGCAGTAGAGGAGAGACTTCAGTATAAACTGAGCTTGTTTCTTCTGTAACAAAAGGTGGGAAGCTTTTTAAATGCTGGGATGTGCTAAAGAAAAAGTACTGAAGACATTTGTGGTGAGGCAGGTAGATCAATGCCATTAGGTCAGTTGTGTTTACTAACTGGTACTTAATCAAAGCTAGGCTTCAACCTTGGCACAAAAACTGAGAGACAGGGCCCCTATCTAAATGGTTACATCTCAAAAGGATAGCTATGAGTTCTTTGAAAAAGACACTCCTAAGAATAGAAGATATCTCTCCAAGGGTTATAGAAAAGATTTATGATTGCAAATTTCCTAAAGCAAATGGAGAAAGGAAGCAATCAGGGGCCCTAAGTCAGGCTTTGCCTTGAACAGTCAGCTCTTTCGGTAACGCTGAGAGCTTCCTCGGGCAGGCGTCTAAAGGGGATTGGGACTTGACATCCAGCGGACATGACCTTAAACCGATAGAATACTTGCCAGAGTTTGACCAAGAAGAGAGCGCTTGTCCCCACATTGGTGTTTCACTTTCTCAAGATCATACTGATGCAAATGATTCAAGTTTAAATCCAGGTGATGAAGTAGGGAGCCTGATATATATAGACGGAATTTTAAGGGATATCAGTGATATAAGTGATACCAAGCTGCTTATATGAAAATTGATGACAGAATGTTCAATTTAGAGCAATGTGGAAAACCGAAAGAGGCAGGTAGGTTAAAAAGCACACAGCTGCACAACCAGAATCCTAGCAGAAAGGGTGATAGTGCCAAACCTGGAGACAGGTGCAACCTAACCACCTGGCCTACAGTTTCAACAATTTCTTATAATGCAGAGTTGGTCTTTAATGCCACAGTGCGTTACATCATAACGCAGTCAGTGTTTTGATCATTCCTAAGATTTATTGAATGCCAATGCTATGCCAGGCACTGGGCTGGGATGGATCTATGTATTTCACGTAATGTCCTGAATTCATAGAGATCTTCTAGGTATTATCAAAGAGATATGTTTGAATCTGAAAAGACCACTTAGCATTTGCAAGCAGCAACATCTGTCCTCTATTGGGCAGAATCTATACACTGAAGTGATTTTATAAGAGCTTTGCATTCACATGGCATTGTGTAATGTGGTAAGGTTTGGACACATAACTAATGACTCCATCGGACTAGATGTCCTAGTCCATTTTGACTGCTATAAAAATATACTACACACTGAGTGGCTTATAAACAACAGGAATTTATTTCTCACAGTTCTGGGGGCTGGGAAGTTTTGCATTTTCATCAGGTCTGATATTCTCTGCCTTTTCGTTGGTGTGTTCTGAACATTTGAAATTAATGTGTTTGCCCTGTCTGTTGTGACTCAGTTGATTGGAGCATTGTCCCATAAACCAGAAGATCACAGGTTCAATTCTTGGTCAGGACACGTGCCTAGGTTGAGGGCTAATGCCCCAGTCAGGATGCATAGGAAAGGCAACTGACTGATATTTCTCTCACATCAATGTTTCTCTCCCTCGCTCTATCACTCCCCTCCCCTTTCTAAAATCAATAAGCATGTCCTTGGGAGAGGATTAAAAAAATAATAAATAAAATTAATGTGATTACCTATAAGGTAGATTAACTCTCATGTTACTGTTTATTTTCTATTTGTTTCTATACCCTTTTCCTTTATTTCCTGCCTTATTTTGGAATGGATGTTTTTTTAGTTATTATATTTATCTCTACTACTGGTGTAGACAGGTTTATTATATAATTTCCTTGTTTTATTTTTTAGTGATTATTTTAGGATTTATAATATGAAATGTTCATCTTTCATAGTCTACCTTCAAATAATATTATATAGCTTCATATGTTTACTATGAATTTTATAGCAGTATACTTTCATATCTATTCTATTTTAAACAATGTTGCCATATATTTTAAATTTACATAGATTATGAGCCCCACATATATTGATATTGTTAGTGTTTTTACTTTGAACAGCCATGTATACACATATATTTCTCATTGCATGCATTCCCTTTTAGTTATTTCACATAAATCATGGATATTTAGTCAAAAGATTCCCATTCTTTTTCACAAAGTGGACTCTGCTTAGCCACCAACTCTGTCTAAGCAGCAGTCCTTGACTTCCACAAGATGCCATTGCGGGGACTTCTGAGACACTGGCAGCAGGAAGCACTGTAAGCAGTGCAGGCACCGCGAGAAACCAAGCAAAGCCTTATGCTGCTCATACACAGATGCGAGCCTGTGAGCGGCGCATGGCGTGGCCGCATGGGAATGATGAAGGAAGAGCACTGCATGTTTTAAAGAGGCTAACGATGAAAAAGTTCCTTTTGCATGAGGACCTGCCTTCAGCATTTCTTGCAGTGCAGGTCTGTTTTAGTTTTCTGTGAGCCTTCATTTTTGAAAGATGTTTTGCTGGATAGAGAATTCTAGATCTGCAATTATTCCTTGTTGCCCAAAATCATTTATTTCTTTTTCCGGCTTCGTTAAATTTTTTTTTCTCTTTACCACTAGGTTTTCTCAATTTGATTATAATGAACCCTCAGCTGCTCTTCTTTGCGTTTGTTCTACTTGGGATTTATTAAGCATGTTTGATCTTTGAGTTTATCATTTTCATAAAATTTGGAAAAAATTTGGCCATTATTTTTCCTCCTCTTGTCTCTAACCTCCTCTTCCCCTTCCTCATTATTATTATTATTTTCTGTTCTTTCTTTTCTCTTTTGTGAGATTCAGTTTGCTTATGTATTAAATTTTTGACAATTTCCCACATGCCACCGAGACTCTGATCACTTTTTAAATCTTTTTTTTCTCTTTCTTCACTTCATTTTGGAAAGTTCTGTTACTATGTCTTCAGGTTCAGTGATCTTTACTAATGCACCGACTAACTTGTTATTCTTATCCTACGACGTTTTTATATCAGAAATTTGGGAATCTCCTATAGTACTGTTTATTTATATCTTCTATTTCTCTCATTATTTTTATTTATCTCCTACATCCTTGAGCTTATATAGAATACTTAAATCAACTGTTTAAACATATTTATTTGTTAATTCCACAATCTCTGTCACGCCTGTGTTTCTATTGATTGATTTTTCTTCTAGTTATTGGCCACATTTTCCTGCTTCTTCATATGTCTACTTAGTTGTAGTGGATGTCAGAAATATTATTTATTTATTTAGATAGACTAGATATATAACATTATATTAGTTTCAAGTGTACAATGATGATTCAATATTTGCATACATTATGAAATGATGACAACCATATGTCTAGTTAACCTCCATTACCATACATAGTTATAAAATATTTTTTATGATGAAAACTTTTAAAATCTATAGACATTTTACATTTTATTTTACCGAATGCCTACATTTTGTTGTTTTCCTATAAATAGTGCTCAACTTTGCTGTGGCAGGCATTAAGTTTAACTTGTCTCGGTTTGATCATTCTGAGGCATGTTTTAAAGTTCCTTTAGAGTGAGTATAGAGTAGTCTGTTTAGTAGCCCCAGTTTTAATGTCCAGCCTTTATTTAGCCTCTAATAAATACACTTTATGTTCTCTGGGGCCTTTGAGTCTTGCTGTTAGGAACTTTAATGATTTCAGGCCATATGAGAGCTCTGGGATTTTTTCCATCTTACAGCTTTCTGCAAGTTTTTTTTTTCTTTCTAGAAGTTTTTCCTAGAAAAACTTGGCCTCATGGGCTTTCACTCTACGTACATACAGATTGCTATTCAGCCAGAGATTTAACATGACCCCAATAGGAATTTCTAGAGCTTTTTCTATGCATAGCTTTCATCTCTCAGGTATACTTCCCTGGAAAGGTTAGCTACCTCTGCCTCCGAAATTGGAGCTCTTTCTCTGGGCTCTTTTTTGGTCACTTCCTTCTATGGTGCTGTCTGGAAATTGCCTCAAGGTAGACGGTATGGGAAACTCCAAGGTTTACCTCGTTTGTTTTATTTCTCTCTGGCAGCACAGCCCCATACTACCCGCAGCCGAATATCTGAAAATAGTTTTTTATATTCTGTATTTCTTCTAGTTTTCTCATTGTTTATTTCTCATTGTTGGTTAATTCTGGATTCTGGTACTCCTTCATGATTGAAAATGGAAATCAATTTACATGCTTTTGGGGTAGTTAATGGTGAAATAGAAAAAAAAGTGTTATATATCTGAGTAAATTACTGGAGAACTCATTGGGTACTTAAAGGACAATCTTAACTGATATGCCCTACAACTGAGTAGTTGAACATATAAGGGGAAAGGGAAGACTATTTGATTCAGATGAACATAGCATACCCGGGGCTCATAAACTTTGGTTTCTGCCTGTATGCTATGACTTGGCTTATTCCTCCAACCCTCTGAGATATGTGCATTTATTCTTGGGAAGGAGCTACTTGCAGGAAGTCATCTACAGAGAATTTTTTCTTCATCATGGTCATTCGGCAGGTGAATTTGAATCACAGTGACTTAAGGTTTTATTATTCCAAGTAGCTTTGAGCTTTAGATGGGAGCCTTTAAACTGAGAAACACCTCTGAATCCTAAATGAATTGCTGCAATGTTACTTTCATAGTCACTGTCTGTCAGCAGTGTTGTTAAGAGGAATTTGAAACTACATTAAAAAACAAGTTCTTTCCATTTTAATCCCTTAAAGAGCAAAGAAGACAGGAGGGAAAGGGGAAGGTAGAATGAAGGATAAAAGAGCATAGTGGGAGGCTGGAGCCCAGGTTATAGATTTTTAAACATTGAAAATTAGCAATAAGAAGGAGGAGAAGGAAAGATAAGGGAAGAAGAATAAAGAAGGGAGAGGCTTTTGAGAAAGAAGACTAATATTAAATTTTTGTGTTTCTGTGATAAAATACTTTTAATATCTCAAATCTTTTGTAGAGTTTGCTAGATACAAAAATAAATGAGGCCCTGGCTTTGTAGCTCAGTTGGTTGGAGCATCACCTGTCTATCAAAGGATTGCAGGTTTGACTCCCAGTCAGAGCATATACCTAGGTTGCAGTTCCATCCACAGTCCGGGTGTGTGGGGGAAGCAACCAATGGATGTTTCTCTCTCTCTCTGTCTCTCTGTCTCTCATTGTCTCATTCTCCCTTCCTCTCTCTTTCTCAAATGAATAAACATATTCTTGGGTGAAGATTAAGCAAACAAACAAACAAATAAATGAACAAATGAGTAAGTGAAATTTGTAGAAATTAAGGAAGAGTGATGGTTTCACATCTGGATTGGCACCAAGTAGAACAGAAATAGCATGCATGAGATGAAAAGGGAACCCTGAACTGGGCTGACATTGGGAACAGAAGATTGGAGTCAGATTTGGGAATGTAAACTTCTGAGAATTTTCAGGATCTGAGTGAAGACATTAAAGTTTTCAAACTCCATGAAAGAGAATTCTAGCAAAATGTTATAGCAGATCTATTCAGCAGAGGGACCCTAAGGGACCTCCGTGTTAACCCCAGGCTCTGTGCTGCCTAACGCCAGCAACGCTCTGAGAGTCCCTGAGCGTCTGTTGTTAATGTACCGCGGTGGGCAGTGGCAGTCTGCTAGGGGACAATTAGGTAGCGAAGGGATTCCATTTCTTCCTCAGATTTTGGCAATGGATTAGGAAAAACTTATGTGAAAAATGGAATTATTTAATATAAATGGTATATGATAAGCTAGCTGCTATTGGGTGATACTTGTCTTATCAGGTTGAAAGCACAGTGATGAGTGGGTGTGAAGATTTTCTTCAATATTACTTAAAAGAATGAGTGCAAAGTCATTTTTAAAACAACTTAGTCACCCAGAATTTATTTTATTCCCAAAGGCAATTTGCAAATTAAGATTTACAGTTAATATCCTGCTTTCTTAATTTGGAACATGTTAGTATAAGAAAATGACACATTATTTTGAGATTTTAATTGAGCTTTCACGGAAATGGTATTTTTATGCTGTATATGAATGTTATGTCACGGTTGACTTCATTTTTGAAGGTACATCTATAATACTGGTAGTTAGATAGAAATGAGAGTAGGCGATATATTAACTAGTACTCTATCAAATAGCATTCTGTTTTATAGCATATTTAAACACAGTGAAAACTGAAGATAATGTGAAATGCTCTAACATTTTGATATGCATTTTGAACCATTTTCTTAAGGGTATTATTAAAGTATGCTTGATTGCATTATAATATTGTGACATGACTGAGAATTTTCAGTGATAAAGTAACTCACAGTTGTATATCATACATTGTCTCATTTTTTCCTCATAATGAAATTAGGAAACAGAGTCAGAAAAATAATACTAGTCTGTGGACTAATGGCTAACACACTGCTTCTTAATTTTAGAAGTGTAAATATGCATAGAGTTCATATTTATACTTTATTTTAATCTTCAGAAGTTGATATAATAGTTGGAATAAGTACCCAGCAGGACTCACTCATAGTTGCACAATTCACCTATAATTTTATGCCATAGAGGTTGAACTATTAAGAAGTTCTTATATGCATTTAGAAATATTTCTGGGTAATGATGTTTAATATTTGAAGTCTTCTGAATTTCAATATTGAAAATTATTAACTTTGATTTTTTTCTTTTCCTTATTTGCATTTTGTAAATGAGGATGTACTACTCACAGAACAATAAAGCTAGTTACCGAGCATTTATCAAAGCAGTTAAAAAGCAGAGTAAAACAAAATTTAAAAAAAACCCATACATAGCCTTTATAATATTTTAATGTTATTTTAAAGTTTTTGAATATTTGAAGATTAATAAAATTTCGTGTTATGAAGAAAATAATTTGTATATTTATTGACTGCATTTGCCAGATGAATTGACTCTTTTCAAATTTTTTTTAGTCCAAACTTAACATATTACTCTGACTACCTCACAAAATCAAATTGAAAATAGCAATGGTTGTTCTGAGCCAGTTGTTTCCAGATTTTAAAATTTCATGAACCAATGAAATTAAAAGGAAAACAGTTGGAGAGGTGGGCCCAGGTCTGTTAGTACTTCCTATTGCCAGTGGGAACATTAAATAAAACAAAACAAAATTATTTACAATTACCATTTTTCATAAAAAATATATATATATATAAACACCCTCCCCCCACCAGAAGGATTATAATCTCATACAGAAGAAGTTTTAGATAACAGTTTATAAAACAAATTACCTCCTTCTCTAATATTTATTTTTATTTTTTATGCTATGAACTTCCAACTTCATGTTCAAAAAACTTTATCTAGGACTTCCAGCCAAGATGCAGGTGTAGGTAGATATATTTTGTCTCCTTGCACAACCAGAAGAAGGACAACAACAAATTTAATAACAAAAAACAATGAGAACTGCCATAAAATCAAACTGTATGGAAGTCTGACAACCAAGGAGTTAAAGAAGAAATATTTATCCAGACTGGTAAGAGGGGCAGAGATGGGCAGCGAGGGCAGAGAGAACATGCGGCAAGGCAATGGCTGGAGGACTGGGTTGGCAAGGTGGTAGCTGGCAGTTCCACATTTGCCTGTGGATAAACCAGGAGGAACAACAAGGGAGCGAGACAGACCACACAACCCAGGATTCCAGCACAGGAAATAAAGCCTCAAAACCCCTGGCTATAAAAACCTGTGGGGGTTGTGGCAGCAGAAGAAACTCCCAGCCTCACAGTAGAGTTTTGTGGAAGAGACTCATGGGGTCCTAGAATGTACACAAGCCCACTTTCCCGGAAATCAGCACCAGAAGGTCCCCCTTTGCTTGTGGGTAGTGGGCGAAGTGACTGAAAGCAGGGCGAGAGCCGAGCAAGCAGCATTGTTCCCTCTCTGACCCCACCCTCACAGACAGTGTCACAATGCCACAAAGTGGGTTGCCTCACCCTACCAAATACCTAAGGCTCCACCCCTTACAACATAACAGGTGTACCAAGACAAAGATATATGGCCCAAATGAAAGAACAGATCAAAACTTTGGAAAAAGAACTAAACAATGAAGAGATAGCTAATCTATCAGGTGCAGAGCTCAAAACACTGGTAATCAGAATGCTCACAGAAATGGTTAAGTATGATTGCAAAATAGAGGAAAAAGTAAGGCTATGCAAAGTGAAATAAAGAAAAATATACAGGGAACCAACAGTGAAGGGAAGGAAACCAGGACTCAAATCAATGACTTAGAGCAGAAAGAAGAAATAAACATTCCATCAGAACAGAATGAAGAAATAAGAATTCAAAAAATTGAGGAGAGGCTTAGGAACCTCTGGGAAAACTTTAAATGCTCCAACATCAGAATCATAGGGGTGCCAGGAGGAGAAGAGGAAGACCAAGATATTGAAAACTTATTTGAACAAATAATAGAGAAATTCCCCAATCTGGCAAAGGAAAGAGACTTCCAGGAAGTCCGGGAAGCTCAGAGAGTCCCGAAGAAGTTGGACCCAAGGAAGCACACACCAAGGCACATCATAGTTGCATTATGCAAGATTAAAGATAAGGAGAGATTCTTAAAAGCAGCAAGACAAAAAGAAACAGTTAGCTACAAAAGAGTGCCCATAAAACCTTACAGGCAAGAAGGGGCTGGAAAGAAGTATTCAAAGTCATGAAAACCAAGGATCTACCTCCAAGATTACTCTATCCAGCAAAGCTATCATTTAGAATGGAAGGCAGATAAAGTGCTTCCCAGATAAGGTAAAGTTAAAGGAATTCATCATCACCAAGCCCTTATTATATGAAATGTTAAAGGGATTTATCTAAGAAAAAGAAGATCAAAACTCGAAACAATAAAATGACAACAAACTCACAACTTTCAACAACTGAGTCTAAAAAACAACAAAAACAAAAACAAACTAAGCAAACAACTAGAACAGGAACAGAATCACAGAAACGGAGATCACATGGAGGGTTATCAGTGGTGAGGGGGGAAAAGGTACTGGGAATGAGAAGCATAAATGGTAGGTACAAAATAGGCAGAAGGAGGTTAAAAACAGTATAGGAAATGGAGAAACCAAAGAACTTACGTGTACGACCCATGGACATGAACTAAGGGGGAGAATGCTGGATGGTAGGGAGGTGCAGGGAGGAGGGGGACAAAGGGGAGAAAAAATTGGGACAACTATAATAGCATAATCAATAAAATGTACTTAAAAAAAAAGAAAGAAAACTTCATCTAAGTGTGTATCAAGGGAACACAATTCTTGGCTGTTACCCAGACCGTGTTTGTCTCCATGGCCAGGTTCTTGGCTCCACGCCTCATTTCTGATTCCTGTGTTTTCTTTCCATTGCATAATTCTTCTGAGCCACCCCCGGCTTTGGTTTCTGTTGAAGGTTTTGGACTCTGCACTCCCTTTGACTTTGTCATCCTGTGCTGCTTTAGGGTGAGAAGTCCATGTACAAATCCCATGCCCCTTGGAATCCCCACCCTAGCTGTAGTAACCCTAGCTTTGATTGAAAAACAAACAAATAAAAACGAGACATATATTATCCCCTTGACTGCTACTTCAGCCCTGCTGTTTATACCAGCACAGTGCACATTCCCTTCCTGGATATTAAGCTTCTTTGTTGCCCATGAGTTTTAAAATAAGAATTTATTTTGTTTATTTCTAAATGCAGTTTTTAGTTGTCTTAGGCTTTGAAGATGTGTAGGGCTTTTTATCACTTAAAAATAACTTTCTGAAGTGAGAGTCACATTCATGATGTGTTTTAAATGATATTTTACAGGTTGTTGCTATGACCTAAAGTTTTCAAAATTTTACAATTAAAATAGGATTTTTAATTTTAATTTTAATTTAATTTAATTTTTAAAAGATTTCATCTGTATTGTATTTTTTTAACATTATCTTTTAGTCCCCTTAAACTCCCCTCCCCCCAGCCATCACCACACTGTTGTCCATGTCCATGAGTCCCTTTTCCTTTTTGTTCAGTCCCTCCACCCACTACCTACCACACCCCCCAGCTGTCATCTTGCCCTCTATGAGTCTGTCCCCATTTTCCTTGTTAGTTCAGTTTGTTCATTAGATTCCACACATAAGCGAAATCATATGGCATTTTTCTTTCTCTGTCTGGCTTATTTCACTTAGCATAATGTTCCCCGGGTCCATCCAGATATTCTAGCAGGTATCTTAAGGTTGAAGAGGACCCTAGAGGTCATTGTGCCACCATTCCACCCACAATGTACAGTAGTAACATCTGCATCACATGGTCATGTGACCTCTATTTGCAAACTTCTAATCATAGGCAGGTTATCATTACATAAGTTTGGTCATCATCACTGGAAGTTTCTCTGTTAGAATTATTTGAAATCTGTAAGTCTCTATGCTTTTTCTTATAGTAGTCCTTTGACTATTCAGAGATAGCTGTCAAATAGTCCAGGGGTCTTTTCTTCTTTAGGTAAAATATCCTAGTCCCTTCAATCTTTTACTTTTTGTATGACATGTCTCTCAGACTCTTAATCTTTCAGACTTACTTTTCCTAAATATGTTGACTACTTTAATAATGTTCCAATTTACATTGACTCCCAAAACTGTACACAATATTCCTGAAAAGTGTTACAAAACAGAGAATAATGAGTTACTTCTCTTGGGTCACCTGAACAAAGTGCTCCTTAATATAATGTAAGATTGGGTTAGATTCTTAAAGGTGTTCACATAAGTTTTGTGATCAACTAAAATCCCTCAAATTAATCTTTGGTTAAAATAGGTTCTTTCTACACAGTTCTTATATGTTTAAATTTCTGAACCAAAATTTGGGGCTTCAGATTTATCCTTGTTAAAATTACCTTGGCAATATATTTCAGCATCCACTGTAAGATGAGATCTTTTGGAATTTCAATTTATCATTTATAATATATATTACTCTAAATTTTCTATTATTTGCACATTCAATTTGGTTTTTAAAATAAATCTATGCCAATAATAAATATTAAAATAAATCTGTTTAAGGACTCTATATTTGAGACTTCCCATCATGTTTATACTTTGTTATTAATTCATACTATTTGGGTACAGTCGTCTAAAAGTCATGAATCCAATTAAATGTTATAATTCAGACCATGCTTTTATATAAGGACATAACTGGAACCTCAATTTCTTGTACTTTAAAAGATAATGGTATCTGAATAGCCATCTCAAACATAAAATGGCCCAATTCAATAATTTTTGCACATATTATTTATGTTTTCTATAAGCTCATTGGACTTTATTCCTATTATAATAAAATATAGTCATTATTAAAAAAAAATGTTTCTTGTTCTGGGCCCTCTAGAAAGTAGAGCCTCAAGCAACAATTAAGTGTCTCTCCCTAAAAGGGTTGGTGTGTGAAAGACAGAGGGAAAAAGAGAAGTGAGGCAAAAGAGGTAAGAAACATAGTAAGCTGGAAACAGCCCCGGCAGGTCGCTCAGAGGGTATGTTTGCTTGGCATTCAGAACTTCCAGAGGATTATAAAAGGGAATGATACCGCAGAGTGCTCTCTGGAAGGGAGTTGAAGGGAGAAATGTATTTGCCTAGCTCTGTGCTGTCTCCTAGTTTGCATTCGTCAAGGTTTACCCTCACTAACTCCCCATATTCCCACCAGCTCAGCTCTCTTGTTTCTCTTAGTTCTCATCTAGTGTACCTGCACCAGCCAGTACATGTTTAGGAGGCATCAAATTTCAAGCCTGGAATTAAACTAGGTGTATTATTCAGCTCAGGCCGCCATAATAAAATACCACAGTCTGTTGAGTGGGTGGCTGAAATGACAGCAAATATTTTCTCATTGTTCTGGAGGTTGGGAAGTCCAAGATCAGGGTACCAACAAGTTGGGGTTCTAGTGTAAGTTCTCTTCCTGGATTGCAGATGACTGCCTTCTTGCTGTATCCTTACATGGCAGAGAGAGAACAGGAGAGGGAAGGGGAGGGGAAGAGAGGAGAAGAGAGGAGAGATGAGAGGAGACCTCTGGTGCCTCCCCCACCTTCATGTAAACCTCATTACATTCCAAGGCTCCATTTCCAATTATAGTCACATTGGTGGTTAAGGCTTCAATATACACATTTTGGAGGGATACAATTCAGTCTATAAGCATTCACCACTGCTCACCCAAGTTCATGCTTTTCTCTCATGCAAAATACATTCATTCCATTCTAACAGCCCTCAAAGTTTTAACTCATTCTAGCATCAACTCTGAAATTTAAAGCCAAAAGTCTCACCTACTTGTCATCTAAATCAGACATGAGTGAAATTTAAGATACAGTTCACCTTGAGGCAAAAATCTTCTCCAACCGTAAACCTGTGAAACCAGAAAGAACAAGTTATGTTCTTTCAAAGTACAATGGGGGGCAGGCATTGCGTAGACATTCCCATTGCAAAAGGGGGAGAGTGGAAGGAAGAAATGGGCGACAGGTACAAGTACGCCCAAAACCTAGCAAGGCAAACGCCATTAGCCCTTAAGGTTCAAGAACAATTCCCTTCGGTTTGATGCTCTGACCTTCAAGCCCACTGGGGTGGCAGCATCACCCTCATGGCTCTTTGGGTCAACCATGTATGTTCTTTTGGCTCAATATTGGGCAGGAAACAACAGAAAAAATGTACATTGGTAATTGTGTAAATCAGTACAATCTTTCCAGGGAGAAGCTTTGTAATGCAAATCAAAAGCCGTCAAAGTTTGCGTAATCCTTTGATTCCGAAATTCAAATTTGAGTTATTTATTATAATGATAGTACTATAGTTGTACAAAATATTTTACTATAAGAATGTTTATCACAATTTGTATATTATAATGAAAAAAGTGGAAACCCCAAATGCCCGTAATCAGAGATGGATGCAGTCATTCAATAGATTAGTATGCAGCCAAAAGAAGCGACAGTAGTATACTGAGACTATTTAATATCATGTAAAAATTCAAAGTATAAAAAAATGAATAAAACAGGTTACCAAACAGTATTCCAGTTGTGGAAGATGCTATGTGTGCCACAGCCACACACCTTCACCCTCACTATTTCAGTGTGTGCTTGCTGTGCTTTCTGTCGCCAGCATCTAATTCTGTTTGTGACTTTTGCCCATGTGCTTACCAGACCAGCAGTGCTGAAGAATTATGCCCCTCGCCCAGTAACTGATGGAGCTTATGTACAAACAGCCCAGGTCATTCGCCCCTTAGCAGGGATAACTTTGAGACCCATGTTCCATACTTATTCCCAGAGCCCCTCCTTGGGATCAGTTTCAGTTGCCCGTAGTGATAGCTTCCCAGGTCATGTTCCATCTCACTGGCCGCTTTCTCTTCCCTGTCTCATGTGTCCACTCTCCAACCTCTGTTTCCTGACATCATCACTCAGATGAACTACTTGCACTCAAATCCTTGTCTTAAGGCTTTCTTCTAGGGCAAGCCAACCTAAAACACCAATTTAAAAAGAATTTTCATTAAAAATAATACCTATGTCTATACAAAACTGATTAGAAATATGTATATCAAATTAGCAAAATTGGTTATTACTGGGGATGGTGAGGTTATAGATGGGTATTTTCTTCTTTACATTATCTTTAATGAATATGAAAGATGGTGAAATAATGCAAGTTATTTTAAACAGGAAAAACAGCTACTTTCCCCCCATCCACTCTTTTTCAAGCCCATTCTCATTTCAGTCCCTTTAAAGGAAAGCTAACTAATATGAGTTTTACTGATTTATAGTGTAATGACTTATTGCATAATTATATAATGGCTTTCAGTCAAAGAAATATTAAAGATAATACAGGCCATAAGCAGTTTCCACAGCAAGTAGATTTCAATTTTAAACTTTCAATATTCTCTCTGTCTTGGCTACATCTTTAAATATTTCAGAGATAAAAATTTCTCTTTTTCACCAGGAAAAGATTGACCGGTATAAACCAATAGTGTTTGCAGAATTGTGGGTACAGACATCCCTGAAGAATATCCTCTTCCTAGATCATATTATTTGCTATAAAGTAAAGCTGAATTTTTCTAGATGAAAAGGTATTAAACCTTATGATGGGCTTCAGAAATGTTTATTTTCACAAAAGCTTGAAGGGCAGTGGTTCGACTATCATCCAATTCTATTTGTAGGGATGGAGAGAAAAGTAAATCTTTGAGTCTATGGAATGAGTAGTAGAGTGAGTGGAAAAGGGCGATGAAACAAGAGTCAGGAAAGCTGAATTCATGGCCTTGGCCAGGTGCTGACATGTTTGTTCAGCTCTTGGGGTGATTTTAAACAGAGAGAAAAGAATGAATAAATTAAAGGAATGAGTTATTGTCTATAGGGAACAGGCAAGTTACATAATGAGTAAAGTGATCTGATGTGGACACTTTTTTTTACATGTAATTAAGGCAAGGGTACTGAGAGATATTTCTTTACCCTAAGAAAAGCAACAGTGCAGGTATGACTGATAAATCGTAAATGTACTTGCCTCAGTGAAGAGTGTGGTGGGAGCTGTGGTCTGTGAGTGAGTTTGTTAGTCAGCTATAGCCGCCCTATTACAGACTGAGTGGCTTAAAACACAGAAACCGTTTCTCCCAGTTCTACAGGCTGGAAGTCCAAGACCGTGACTTCAGCATGTATGGTTGCCCCTAGGACTCTCCGTGTCTTGCTTTGACCACCTCATTGTGCCCCTCACGGCCTTTACCCTGAAGGTACACACACCCTTTTTTACACACCCTGGTGTCTCCTCTTCTCCCTATAAGGACGCCCATTTTATTGTATTAAGATCCCACCTTAATGGACTCATTTTAACTTAAAGGCCTTATGTCCAAATAGGGCTACATTCTAAAGTACCGGGGGTTGGAACTTCAATTTACAAATTTTGGAGGGCACAATTCAGCCAATGACAGTGACTCAAATGTGAAGGCAAAAGAATGATGAAGGCTCAGGTTTTGAGTCCACTGTACTCCATTATGTAATGAGCCATCAAGTTCTATTTTGAAACTCAGGCTATATTCTTCTTAATATCACTTTTAAAATGTGTATCTAAAATTATATTTTTATTTAATTTATTTTGAATTGTGAATATAGAAGTTGGCTAAAAATTAGTTCCACTTGTAAGTAAGTCAACTGTGAAAGATTCACCCCCAAAGATTGATTCCACATTAGGCCAAAAGAAAAGTATCAATAAATCCCCCAAAGTAGACATCCCTCAACGACAAAGCAACAGGGCAAGAAATCAACTACTGAAAGGTGGTAAAACATAGAATAAAGAAAGACAGTAAAATAATTGCAAAGAAATCATTTTAAAAAAGAAACTGAAAAAAAAACAACTCAGGTTAGAGAGGTAAGTAAAAAACTATGTGGTAAAGAGGGATAGTAAAGAAAACTTTTCAATTGTTACTCTTTAATACTCTGAAATTAAGATGTTATTGTATCACAGTTATAATGATAAATTAATTTTGTACATAAATGGTAGTGAAAACAAAACATTAAACTTTATATTTCTTTTTGAATGCAAAATAAAAAAAAAGATTCAAAATATGTGAGCTATACATTTCACCCAGAAGACAGATAAGTTGCAATCTTAAAGAATAAGAATAAAGGAATTAAGAGCAGAAAGTAATGAAATAGGAAGCAAAAGTATTGTCTTTAGACCTATTTTTTGAAAAGACCATATAAACAACACAAAAATACAACATTAGTAATGAGGAAGCATTTACTCAAATAATGGAGAAATTTAACTACTTTAAATGAGCACTCTACATTTATACGAAAAAAATTGAAAATATAGCTGAAATGAATTAACTTTTCTAGAAATAACATTAACAATTTGTATTCAAGAATAGGCAGGAACTGTAAAGAAATATCATTTAAAATTAATAAAAGAAATATAATCAAAGAGCTCTCTCCCCTGCCTCACCCCTGACCCATAGACATCAGATACAAATATTTGGCCAGTAAAAACAATTCAATTTTCAAGGCACAAAAAATTTGAAATATTACAGCATGGATGGAACTAGAGAGTATCACGTGAAGTGAAATAAGCCAGGTGGTGAAAGACAAATACCATATGATCTCACTTATAATTGGAATCTAATCGACAAAATAAAATAGAACCGGAGACATGGAAATGAAGAACAAACTGACAGTGACCAGTGGGGAGGGGGAAGGGGGATAATGGGAGAAAGAAGGGGAAGGGTCATCAAGGAACATATATAAATGACCCATAGACAAGGACAACGGAATGGGGGAGGATTGAATGTGGGAGACGGGGTGGACAGGACAGGGGAGAGTATTGGGGAAAAAGTGGGACAACTGTCATTGATCAACAATAAAAAATTTTTAAAAAATAAAGCTATTACAAAACATACACTAAGATATACAAATTAACAATTCATACTATGAAAGCGGTATGTTAGTAATTCCAAAACTGTGGGAGGATAGCACCAGAAAAGAAATTTGCAGACATCCGTTGTGAACATATAAAACAAAAAAAATTTTCTGAAGTCATATAGAAGAATATTAAACAACGCTGTCATATTTTAGAAATGTTAACATGGCTCAGCATTTGGAAATCTACTGAAGTAACTTACTTTATCAGTAATAAGAAGAGAAAGTATATGATAGATGCTAGTAAGACCATTCGATGAAGTTCAACATCCTTTTTTTTTTTTGTACTCATTACAATTTTATTGATATTCACTTTACTCTGCAAGTGATGTCGGGTGGGTCTGACAGGATGCCTTAATGGGACTGGCTGAAAGTCCATTTGGGTGGATGTGGGTTGATGGGGCTGAAGAGACAAAAGGGTTCAACTGCATCAGCCATATTTCCCAGCCATCTCCACAACCATCAGGAGAGAATGCTCCCAGCATGATACTTGGGGTACATCTGTGCTCAGAAAAGTCTCAGTTTTTCCTTTCTCCTCCTCCTTAGCCTGTGTAGCACCAAACTGCTTCATTTGGCTGTGGCTTTGTTCTTCAGGGCCAACTGCCAAGAAGGGCAGGGGCTGGGGAGACCCCTCTGCAAGCCTCATGCCCACCTGAGTGTGCACATTAAAGTAGCTCTGATAGGAAAGATTTAGAAATAGATGATGAGGGTCTCATCTTCTGCAGAAGCAACATCATTTTTGAGAAATATCTTCAGTAACTTGGAAACTAAAGAAAATAGGCTTAATTTAAAAGCTTTATTTTTAAAAAATCAGGAACTGACGGCAGAAATCATGGAGGAACACTAGAAGAATTTCCAATATGTTTAGAAAAAAGACAAGGATGCTCATTCTCGTTCCTATTATTTAACGTCAGAATAGAGGTCAAAGAATACAAATGGGCAGTTACAGAAGGAGAAATGCAAAAGAAAATGAATAATAAACATAAGAAAACATGGTCAGCCCTGGCTGGTGTAGCTCAGGAGATGGAGCGCTGGCCTGAGAACCAAAGGGTCGCCCGTTTGATTCCCCAGGCAGGGCACATGCCTGGGTTGTGGGCCAGGTCCCCAATAGGGGGCGCGCGAGAGAGAACCACACATTGATGTTTCTCTCCCTCTCTCCCTCCTTCCCCTCTAAAAATAAAATAAATAAAATCTTTGAAAAAAAGAAAGAAAACACGGTCATCTGTAGTAATAATATTAACAAAAACAGAAACTACAGTAAAGTACAATTTTTATCTATCAGATAAAACACTAACAGTGTTTGATCGTGATGAAATTGCTACCATTACTTAAGACCTCTTTAATGTGCCTCCCTCTTTCAGCACATCCACTTCTTTATGGATTAATGAAAATTCCTAGTTTTTTCCTCGTATTTCCTAACCTTCAAAACACCCACTGAAAGTCAATGGCTTAATCTTCTGGAATAATCTCTGTAGATTGAAAAGTTCTGAGTAGTTGAGAGAGGGGTGGGGTGGGGTGTGGGAAAAGCTCTGATTCTGTGTAGAGTGGTTGTTTTTTTCCTAAAGTACCTAGGAATAAACGCACCTTGTCATGTTAATGATTTATTTCCTTCCTGTCCATTAATATGATTTAGATCGGTTTCTTGTAAAGTAATAACCTTTATATTATTTTGCTAATAATAGCTTTGCTTCCTTCTTCAAGATTATATTACAAATATATTGTAATATATATTACAAATATAACTTTGAAGAAGGTTATCACATTAATCTATGACTAGAAAATGGCCAAGTTGTTGCTCTCCGTTCCCCAGAAATCTCCCCTGACCCCCTCACTGGATTTGCAGCAGGCAGGGAGGGACGGAAGACATTTCAAAGCACTTCCACCTCACTCGTAATTGGAGGAGCAATTGTATTACCTGCTTGGACTGACAGCAAACAAACACATCCAGGGGCTATTTGGACTGGGAGTCTAGAGAGGGTGGGTACAGTGATCCACCTGAGCATCAGCCCATGGGCTATCTTTCCTGCACCTGGAGGCTGAATGCTGAGCTTGTGTTAACTGTGCCGCAGGGGCCGGAAGAGGCGCCCCGGAGACCTCACAGCCTGTGCAGCCTGCCTCTCAGCAGGGCCCTTATCTTGGCTTCAGAGCAGGATATTCTTGCTTGGGAAAGCGCCCTGTCCAGAAAAAGTCACCTATCTCCTCTTATGAAACCACAGGCAGATAGGAATGTTGATTTTGCTTTTGGCTAAACCATAGAGAGCTAAAAATAACCCACACAGTCTGGAGGGATGAAAATCAGTTAAAATCTAAGCCAGAAGTTTGACTCTGTTACTCGGGGATGTGGAAAAATTGAGGCTTTCTGTAGACTTCGCTTAGGGCCAGATTTAAAAACAAGAATAATCATAAACACAGGAAGCTAACTGATAATCCACTCTATTGGATGAGAGGTAGAGATCCTGGATCAAGAAGCTTAGGGTTTGAAAGCATGTAAAGATTTAGGGCCCTGGATGGCCAATGGTCCCTGCAGTCACCGATGACAGCCACGAGGGGGCGGCAAACCTTTGCGATCATAAAGTGGCCGGCACAACTTGCTTCCAGGCTGTGACTTTCAGATGGTATCACATCTCATGAGCTACCTGAAAGCAAGTGTTCATACACTGGCATAAACATTCAAGACTTTGTTTTCTTTTGAAGACACTTCACAAGAAGAAGAAGAAAATTATTAGCATTTCCCTGATGTCATGCATTTCTTCACAAGAGGAAAATCTCTAGAAACTCCATTGTGGGCTTACTCATTTTTCTTTCAATATTAGGATATATTCTCCCTCTCCTTGAAAACAGTTTATTAATAATATTTGGGCGTTCCTGTAGTTTTAAGTACTTTAATTCTTGCAATACTCTGTTACGTAGTGATCAAGTTCTTTTGGCTTCTCATTATTCCAAAGTAGTATAGTTTGGTCTGAATGCTTCTCCTTCAAAAAGCACTGGAAATATTTTATGTCTTAAGTTCACCAAGTCTCATCCACAATCACTGCTTTTTCCTACTTTTCTTCTCTCCTTCAAGTGGTTATTTTATATCTTTATATAACGATGACATATACTGGATATTGCTAGCTGGTCACTGTCCCTCTGATATGCATTCTCCCCTTTTCTATAATGATACAACTCCTGCATTTTAGCTGTAATTCTATTCCTTTTTACTTTATTTTTTCTTTTTCTTTTCCCACAGCTGGAATGGAGATATCTTGGGACATTAGGATAAGTGTATAATCTCAATGATGGCAGAGCAACGGGATCGAAGGGACCTCGGCCACCCAGCTTGCCTTCCTAAGGTTTGCTTGCACCTGGATATTAGAAAAATAAACTGCAATTTAAGCCACCTAAGTTTAAGGTTTCTGTTACAGCAAGTGAACCCATGTCCTGACTAACACAAGCATCTAATATGGACCAGGTAAGAGTTGAGCATTTTATGTGCATCATCACACTGAATGTTCATAAGCACTCCTTCGTAAGTCAGGTCTTGTCATTATTTACATTTTACAAATGAATAAACCAAGGAACAGAGGTTTAAGAAGCTTGGCCAGGGCCAAACACCTAACGAGTGGAAAAACTAGAGCCTTGGCTCTGAGCCCCAGGCCACATCTTTACTCAGGAATGACCCGACCCCTTCCCTCATGCCTCACCCGTAATCAAGACCAAGGACTGCATATCGCTCACAACAATAGTGTTGACATTCATTCCTTTCTCCCATCTCTACTCCTACTCCTGTCAGCCTGCGTCATTCTTCCAGTTGGCTCCCCAGCTGCCAGTCATATTCTTCTCTAATTCTAATTCATTCCAATTTAACTTCCAAAGTTATCTGCTCCCAAAATAAATTCGACTGCTGAGTGTTGCCCTTGAATTCCTTGTCAAATACTTTTACAAAGACCTTTCTTTGCAAAACCATTATTTATGATGTGGCTCCTAGAAGGTCTTTCCGACCTCCTTATTTTTGCTCCACTTACCCTGCCAGCCCCTCCTCCCATTCTCCAAATCGAGCAGAAAGAAGTGGGTATCAACAACTGAATACTCCCTTTGTCCCCCTGAAGACTGTGTCACAGGTGGTTGCACATTTCCAGCAGTTCCTGTGCTCTGCATTGCATGACTCAGCAGTTGTCCCATGCTCTCTGATTGTTTTCTGTTGTGTTCTTCACTCAAACACTAGAGACCTGGACTTGTGCCTTGCATCTTTTGTGAGTCATGCAATGCTGACCCATGGCCGGCAGTCCATGGAGAGTTGTTCAACTGAACGCTCAATGTTACCCTCTTGTGGTAACAAGTGATGGTAAGGAAGGGACTTTAAATTCATGTTATATTATTTTACATTTTTAAACTTGTTTTCTGAGATACCTGAGCACAAAGCATGTGTTCTAAAATGCTTTGGTTTTGTTCTGGTCCCACATAATGACTTTTTATGCTAAATATTCTTTCTCTTTTAGGATAACATATCTTTCTGGTCTGACATATACGACGCAGTCTGAATTGTTCGTGATCATTTTCAGCTTTTGCTCATGGGCATTTTGAAGTCCAGCACGCACAGGCATTTTAGCGTAAGTGGTGCTGAACTCACTCATTAATGCATCGGAGACTGTGTTCCTAACTCAGTGGAAAGCTCCAACCTATAAAAGCTTAAGCACCAATTTCTACTGAGTTCCAGGGAGGCATCTTCTCAACTGAGTCCTTCTCAAATCGAGTCTTTTGATTTTGATATTATATTTTAAAATACAGCCTCGAAGGACCCACTCAGCGCTGCATTGCTGATATCTGCAGCAACAATGAGTGGGCTTAGCAACGGAGCAGCCGAACGCCACCTACGACCTGTTGTGATGTAACGAGAACATAGAACTGGTAAGAAAATGCCATGGACGTGGATTCATTGTTTTCTATAAAAGCATTGAGTCTCAGTGCACACCCAACATGTCTTGGAAATTAAGTGAAAAGAGCAGAATCTGCTCTCAGTGTCATTTTGTTGCTGTTGTTCTAACATTATCTTTGGAAAAGCCAGTCCAGGTTTATGTTTTCTTCCAAAATATGGACAACACAGTGTGTATTGACTGTTATAATTATCCATTCATCTCTTTCTTTTCCTAGAAGTATTCAATATATCTTTAGTCTTTTTTTTATGATTATAAAAACAATGTCTTGATTGTAAAAACAAACCCACAAATGAATACGGAGGCGAGTAAGATAGAGATGGCTTCTTATGATTTCTCTTCCCAGAGATAACCACTGTCAACTGTTTCACTGTTCGATGCCCAGTGGGACAGATTCTGTAAATTCAACCATGGTATATTGATCAGGAATCATTCAATTTATTTCATATTTGGATTTTAGTTTGGTCTAAGATCCAACAACTTCAGTGGGGGATGTTACTCAACTCCATGGCTGTTGAAGGACTACTCACTGACTAGAGTTTAGGTTTCAGGGTGTTAAACCCATCTGTGCAGTTATTTAAATCTGTGGTGGGTTAACCTTATAGGTAACTTACCTGGTCCTAAAGATTCTGGAAGTGGGTTTTCGTGATAACTTAGGAAGTTGGCAAGATACATTTCCTCTGGGATAATAAAGCCCAGGTTAAAAAATTCATTTTAAGACAATTATTCAATTTGATTAGGTGACTCAAGCAAAAATGTTTTAGTTTTGCATGACTAGCTTGTAGCAGAGCTAGAAGAGAGTCCTGTGCTCCCTTACCTTACCCTCTCCAATTCTCCTGCCCTACAGTTCCTTCCTGAGGGCGAGCAGAAGACCTTAGAATCTCAGGCTTAGGAAAGACAGGGGCTAGTTCCGGAAGGTTCCTGCATTAATTTTCAGATGACTGCCTAGCATTAATCCAGTTTAAAACCTAGGTCAATATTCATAGAAATTGAGGAGAAAGGACTACTTCCTCAGGGACTAGGAAGGATGATGGGGAGAGACTAGCTTAAATAGAAAGGAAAGGGAGATTGAGAGGGAGGGAGGGAGAGAAAGAGAAACAGGTGAAGGAGGAGGGAAGGGGAAAGAAAAGGGAAAGGGGACAGGTGAGAAACAGGAAAAGAGAAGAGAGAAAAAAAGAGGAAAAATATACTGAGGTAAAAACTATCTACAGAGAAATGTACACTTTTTAACTGTAGGATTGGATGAGGTTTAACACATGCATGCATCTGTGTAAACAATGTCCAGTAAAGATAAAGAACATTCTCCTCACCTCAGACAGTTGCTTTGCTCTGCCTCCAGTCGGATCTCTATCACCTCCCTACTACTATGGTGATTCCTGTCACCATGGACTAGTTGTGACTGTTCTTGAGCGTCATATAAACGGAATAATATGGTATATTCTCTTTTGTCCTGGCTTTTCTGGTTTCTTATAAAGTTTCTATGATTCATCCAGGTTGTTTGTATCATAACTCAATCCTTTTCAGTGCTGAGTTTGATTCTACTTTATAAGTATACCACATTTGTTTACCTACGAAACCTGTCTTTCTGTTTTGTTGTATTTGGATTTTCTATATTGTGTCCTGGTTGTTTCAACATCGATATTCAAACTGAATACCATGAGAGACCAGATCATTTGGAAATAAATAATAATTAAAATCTGCAGCCAGCTTGCAAACTGCCGAACTGCCCGTTGTTGTCAGCTCCTCCCTACCAAACGTGAAACCGCAGCGAGCGCCCTCTGAAGGGCCTGGCCCCACTTGGTACCCAGAGTTCCCGTTCGTGCAGGACTCCACAGCGTACAAAGCGTCTTCATGCCCAGCATTTTCTTTTACCTTGATCAACACCGAGGGTTTCTAGGGACAGACTTTGAAATGGAGGGTCAGGTATAGGGACTTTCTGTTCCCCTTCCCCAAAATTCTAATCCCGTGATGTGACGCCCAGCCCGGTTTCTTCAGGAACGCAATAGGAATTGCTATGCTCCGTGTGTCCCTAAGCGTCTGGCGAGGGTTGCAGCGCAACCGGCTGCACGGCCCGCTGGGGTGCCTGTTTACAGCCGTGTGGCTCCTGTCTGTGCTGCTCCACGTCCTATGACACATTGCTTCTGAAAAGTAAGGAATATTCAAAGTTTTCTATGGAAGAGTTGACTGCCTGAAATCGGGTATTCTTCCATCCAGTTAGTACTGAGATCACTGAAGGAAAAAAGAAACTTTTGTGGAAACGTCCTATTGCTCTACTGAAAGGCTGCTTCTGTTTTGTTCATGGGGCCAGCCGCTACCTGAACCTCTAGAGCAGTGAATGCGTCTCTGCAAACTGTTTGATATCCAGAGGAGTGACGGCCTTTGCAAAACGTACTATATTGCAGGATGAGCTCTCTGACTTTCATTTTAAAACAACCTTTGCATGTGAAAAATTAAGTCAAATACGATCATGGATCCCCTGGAAAAGAGGGTCACCTCCAGGCTCTTTATAAAGAGGAGATGCCTTGTACTTTTGATCACCCTGTGAAAATAGCATGTTAAAAAGTGAAAATTTCTTTTTTTTTTTACCATAGAAAATATTCCTCCATGATTTTAAATATGTTCAATTTTTGTCAAATGTGTGGAAATAACACTTAACGTCTATTTATAGGCTCTACAAGTAAGAAATGAGCTTTGTGCTTGTAGTTCTATTAAGTATCCCTGTGACTTTTTAAATTGAATTTATTGGGGTGACATTGGTTAATAAAATAAAATAGTGTTCAAGTGTATAATTCTATAGCAAATTATCCGTATACTGTATTGTGTGTTAACCACCCAAAGTCAAGTCTCCTTCTGTCACCATTTAACCCCCATTTACCCTCTTCTGCCTGCCCTCGCCCTCGCCCCTTTCTCTCCGGCTATCACCGTGCTGGTGTCTGTGTCTATGAGTTTTGTTTTTTGCTTAATCCCCATCACCTATCTCACCCAGCCCCTCCACTGACCTCCCCTCTGACAGCTGTCAGTCTGTTCTCTGTATCTCAGAGTCTGTTTCTATTTTGTTTTCAGTTTATTTTGTTCATTAGATTCCACATATAAGTGAAGTCATGTGGTATTTGTCTTTCTCTGTCTGACTTATTTTAGTCAGCATAATACTGCCCGGGTCCATCCATGCTGTTGGAAAAGGTAAGATTTCCTTCTTATTATAGCTGCGTAGTGTTCCATTGTGGAAATGTACCACAGCTTATACATTCACTCATCTACTAATGGGCACTTGGGCTGCTTCCAAATCTTGGCTATTGTAAATAACGCTGCAGTGAACATAGGGGTGCATATATTCTTTTGAATCAGTGTTTTGGGTTTCTTCAGATATATTCCGAGAAGTAAAATCACTGGGTCATGAGGCAGTTTCATTTTTAATTTTTGAGGAAGCTCCCTACTGTTTCCCACAGTGGCTGTACCAGTCTGCATTCCCACCAACAGTGCAGAAGGGTTCCCCTTTCTCCGCATCCTTTCCAGCACTTGTTGTTTGTTGATTTATTGATAGTAGCCATTCTGACAGGTGGGAGGTGATATCTCATTATGGTTTTAATTTGCATTTCTCTAATGATTAGTGACATTGAGCATCTTTTCATATGTCTATTGGCCATCTGTGTGCCCTCTTTGGTTAAGTGTCTATTCAGGTTTTTTGCCCATTTTTAAATTGGATTGTTTGTTTTCTTGGTGTTGAGTTGTATATGTTCTTTATAAATTTTGGATATTAACCCTTTATCAATGTGTTATTGGTGAATATATTCTCCCATTTTTTGGGTTGTCTTTTCATTTTGTTGATGGTTTCCTTTGCTGTGCAAAAATTTTTAGTTTGATATAGTGCCATTTGTTTATTTTTTCTTTTATTTTTCTTGATTGAGGAGATATATCAGAAACATATAAGTAGGAAAATGTCTGAGATTTCACTGCCTATGTTTTCTTCTAGGATGTTTATAATATTGAGTCTTACATTTAAGTCTTTAATCAATTTTGAGTTTATTTTTGTATATGATGAACAAAGGTGGTCTAGTTTTATACCTGTGACTTTTTAAAAAATAAATCCTGATTCTTTTTTTAAATAAAAAATTGTATACAGGCCACAAAATGTACTGTATATGGTATGATAAATTTGAATGTTTCTTATTCTGCATAGGTGTGTGTATGTGTGTGATATTTTTTCTTTGTTTTCAGGAAACAAATTTTATCAACAATGACTGGCATTTTTGTTTAAGTCATGCGGTTACCCTACAAAACTCTGGGAAGTAGAGAGGCCAAGTATTGTAGCGTTTTATAGTTATGGGAAGGTGGCTCTGCAATACAGGGGGGGGCAAAAGTAGGTCTACAGTTGTGAGAGTGTGAAACACAGAGTTTATTCTTGTATTATTATTTATTAATTACTGTATTATTTTCCATAGGAACAGCTGTAAACTTGCTTTTTCCCCACCCTGTACTAAATGGCTAGATAGAGGTGAGGCTGGAATTTACATTCAGCCTCCCTAAAAGATTTCCAGTGTACTTCATGCTACACCGTTTCTGTTTTTATTGTTTGTTTGTTTATTCATTTTGTTTTGTTTTGCTTATTCTTTTAGTTTTAGATATAGCCACCCAAGTCGAGGACCAGGAACCAAGCCAAAAACAGAAAGAGTCTGCAAATGTCATAATGAAAGCTCTGGATAAACAGTAATTTCACTCAGATCTGAGAACTAGAAAGCTGACTAAAAAACTGTATTATAAAAATTGATGAAAATGGATGGCAATTCCATATGCATTCAGAATAAACTTTACCGACCAATTACTTCAATTACAAAGAAGTTAATTTGTGCTGCATCAGCTTTGCACTTGGTTTCTTAAGGGCTGCAGAAATAGCCGGATAATGCCTGGTTTGCAGAGAGGATGGTGTGCGGTGCTATAGAGCACAACCACAACCGCAGGCCAGCGTTTCAGCGAGAGCACAAAAGACCTTCGACATCACGCAGCTTCTGTGCGGTCAGTTGGGGGCTTTCCTGAGACCACATCCTGATCTATGATCGGGATAACCCAATCTGCTCTTGACATGAGATTTCTACAGGAATTAACCTTTTTCTCTTTAAAAAGCAAGCTGCATTTTCATCCTTCCTTTACTGGAATCATCACAAAAGAAGAGCCTGAGAGTTGCTCTACTTAAAACGGTGCCGCAGATAAAAGACAAAATAAGATGCAGACATTGCTTCTTACTCCCCTAGAGAATACCCAAATGGGTTTTAGGATAACAATGGCTTGGTTTTAATGTTCATGAATAAAAGAAGGAGCCTGTGAATAAGAGCCTGAATCTGGAAGGCAATAAAGAAACATATCAAGAGAGACAAGGAACTTTGGGCTGAATTGGAAGTAGAATTTGAAAGAATCTTTTTTCTGTATCCCCCCAAGTAACCACTGGCCTTGTGAAATGCATGACAGCTGGAGTCCAGCTTCAGCACTGTCCCTGAGACAGCAAGGAATAAGCCCATCTTTGAAGGGCTGCGTTAACTCCTCACAGCCAGTTGAAGTTGTGCGTGTGTGCGCGTGCGTGTGCAAATTTGAATCTAATTGGTTTTGTTGGTTTTACTCTGTGAAGGAAGAGAAATGGGACTTATTAAGCGCCTATGTTCTTCTGGGCCCCAAAGCAGCCGTGCGGGTTGGAGAACTTGCTGCTAACCCACGTTTTCATGGTTAGGGAAGGTTAGAGATGAAAATTGTGTCCATGTCTGAGGACCTTTATTCCTATCCCGTTGTCAAAGTGGTCATTTTAAATATCTTAAAGTTAAAAAGCTTCATCTTGTATTGGGATTATCACTTTTAACTTGAAGACATTTGAAATCAAATTCATGTAAATTTTTAAGAAGTTTTGCTCTGCCACACATACATTTTAGTCAGGTGAAGCCACATTAACACAAATGAGAAATAGCACAAATAGCATCCTTTAGAGAATGAATAGTGTCTGCCAACTTCTTCTCAATCCTCTTCCCTGGTTACAGTTCTATTATCCATCCAGCTGTGGGCATCTGACTTAAGCTGCCAATCAGAGCTTTTAACCATCTGTTTAAAAAGTTCTTTAGTCAGTTTTCTCTTGTCATGGAAATTGTGAGGTTTGAATGTTGATTTTTTCACTTGCATTCAAAGTCCTGGGCAATGCATCTATTCATTTGGGGGATATTTATAGGGCTTATGTTCTCAAAAAACCTCTCCATGGCTTCCAGAAAGTGGAATATTCCCATATTAGTCATATCAAACTATAAAGGCCGCTGTTAAAATACAGACTTTAAGGAGAAGGACTATACATCAAGCCTCTAACCTCTGTGATCACTTTAACTCTAATTATCTTTCTAAACAACACCTTTGAGCCTTGATTGAAAAGTCAGCATAGGTTAGTTGTGAAAGAAAAAAAAGGCCAGAAACAAGCACCATAGGAAGCAGGGATAAGAAATCTTTGGTTTGAAGACGCCCAGAATGTGTACAATTGTGGGAGGTTAACCTCTATAGCTTGGGTGTAAATAACACTTGGCTCTGAGGGCTGTCTGGAGCTTCGTTGGAACAATATATATTCAGGTGCTGAATATGGTGTCAGGCTTATTGCATGGTCGGCAAGTGTCAGCCAATGCTATCATAATGAAAACACTAAACTATTTAACAATTGAATATGGTTTTGGTTTATCAACTATGTCAAAATCTTCCATCATTTCAAGACTGTTTAATTTTTATTGTCTAGTTCTATTTAAAAATATGGTATTATCTTTGGGATTTGCATATCTAGAAATTATTTTTTTCTATAATACCTTTCCTGACAATAGTTTTTGTATATACCTATGGTAATCAAATTGTAATTTGTTATTCGTGACACTTCATGTGACCCAGAGTCATTATTTCTATTTGTAATCATGTGCTTGTATACAATTAATTTTATATGCCCGACTTACGTCTTGTGACAGGGAAGCAGAATTAATCATATTTTCAAGCCTTGATGGCTTCTGTGGCCCTTGAGAAAAGACATTTTAACACATTTTTTTCTCATTTCAACACTTTTCTACCTTTTGATAGGATAACAGAGGTGATTGAGGCATAATTTACATTTACTGAAAATAAATTTGGTGATTTGCCCCACTTTCTTCCCAAAACTTTGTTCCACTGATACATCCAAGACACGGTTTTGGTGGGAAGGTGAGTAATATTCCTGAGGTCTTGATTTATGGATTGGAATAATCTCACAGAGATTATTAAGCATTAGTCGGACAGCCTTTGGAAAAAGGCTATTCTCCTCAGATAATGAGATACATACATACATACATATATATATATATATATATATATTTTTTTTTTTTAGAGTAGAGAGCTTCTGGTCATCTTTTTGTAATGCTCACAGAATCTGGGAAGAGCTATATGGCTACAACATCTAAGAAAACCTCCCTGTAGGAAAAGCTGTAATGGAGAACCAGCAACTGCCTTTTTAAAACTAAAATGACACAAATTTATTATCTTCTCATAGGTGAAAACAGCCTTCGAAAAGGTCATGGCAGCTGCTGGTGAGTACGGGTCTCAAGCTGTAACTTCGGGAGTCTCGGAAATGCAGAATGTGTTTCTTTAGACTCCGACATTAAATATTATTGCTGTTTGCTTTGAAATAATTCCTCTTGGTATCAGTCATAGCCTGCAAGGGCTGACAAATAAAGTACACTTCTCTGGGTTTTGGGTGGAGTCACAAGCAAAAGATAACTCTTAAAAGGTGACTTGTCTGTTTTTTTTGTGTGTTTTTTTTGTTGTTGTTGTTTTTGCATCAGATTCAGAGTTACTTTACTTTTCTTAACCTAAAAGGAGAGAGATGAATGCCAGCTCCAGTTTATCACATGCCCTTTCATAGAGCTGTTGGTAAAGTGATTAAATTCATAAATGACAGGAATGATAGATACTGGTTCCATTATTGCTACTTTATGCAGACAGAGTACATGTTTTCCCAAGATTAAAATTTTATGACAAGAATTTTTTAAGTCATAATACAGAACTGTTATTTGTCAAAGATGTTATTTTTGTTTTTGGTTGTTGCAGAAATCTCAGCAGAAAAATTCCCAGGCTCCATTTTTCTTTAAAGAAGTACATAGGCCTGCAGAGTAGGTTCTGTTTTGGCTTTGCAAGCTCA
Source organism: Mormoops blainvillei (assembly GCA_004026545.1). NCBI lineage: Eukaryota > Metazoa > Chordata > Mammalia > Chiroptera > Mormoopidae > Mormoops > Mormoops blainvillei. The sequence continues at coordinate 9,388 of PVJD01012589.1, read as the reverse complement.
GACTGACACCACAAAGCATCATAACATTTGGAATAGGCACATAAAACATTTCAGGTACTGGTACCAATGTTCAAAAAATCCTAGGGAAAGTCTGAAGGTAAATTTTCTCCAGTTTGTCTCCACTTTCCCCAGTTTCCAGAGTTGCCGTGATGCAGAGGGCGGGGGAGGGGCCTCAGGTCCTGCGCACAGCTGCATGAGGAGTCCATCAGGTTTGCGGCTGTCATAGGGTTTAATAAAAGAGATTCACAGAGGGACGAAGGCTGGAAGGGATTGTCCAAATCAAATGCAGAACCCCATTACTTTTCAAATGGGAAACTAAGATGGAAGGAGATGAAGGGACCTGTCAGGATCATATTACCAGCAAGTGTCAGAGCTGCGATCCAGATGACTCCCCCAGCCCTGTCCTGCCCTGTGATATGGTAATGGTAACATTTACATGTCACTCTATTGGCCGAAAAAAACAGTTAACCCTGTTTAGCAATTTTTCTCAGTAATTTCCCAGTGTCCTTTTTACTTCGCTCTTGACTTGCCTCCAACCCATTCCATTCCAACTGGTCCCTAATCTTGACTTAGGCCACTGTTTTGGCTTCAGTCCTGCTCTTTGGATGTACTGACTCAGCGGGATTTCCTTGGCATTTTTTGAGTGGTTTTTGCCTTGAACTTGATGCTTCCGGAGGATTTAGCCCCGACCACCTTGACAGGGCCTCCTCCTTCACCCGCTGGCTTTTACTACAGCTGCTGCCGCTGCTGCTGCTCCCACCACCGCCACAATTTGCTTAGTTACGCCTTTGTCAGGGGTCGTGCTTGACACTTTGTAAAAGCAAGCTCTTGAACTTCATACAACAGCCCTTTAAGGTGGGTAATTGACCACCTTGCAGTTGAGGACATCAGAACTCAGAAAGGTTACATCGTGTTCCCATCAACTTACAGTGGTGAGTGTGAGCCGTGATCAAAACCCAGGAATGTCCAAATCCCATTCCCTGTCCATGCACCTCCGTCCCAATTTGAACTGCTTAAAGCTCAGATTCTGAGTAACAAACCATGTCAAGTTGCACTGCTTAGGGGACTCTGGTTCCCATTAAACTGCTGTCTAAAATATCTTTAAGAGGCTCCTCTCTTTGAGCTTGTCTGCGGCCGGCATTTCCCAGCTTTCTGCTCTTAGGACCCTGTGTCCCCTACCTCGCCCTGTGATATGGTAATGGTAACAGTTACATTGTCACTGCATTGGCTGAACAAAACCAGTTAACTCCTTTTTGCTGAAACAATAACTCCCTGATTGAAACCCTTTGAATGGCCAGATTCTAGAATGCCCTGATACACGAGTATTTTATGTAACACAATTGATTTCCAGATTCTTTCCTACTTTCCATCTCCGTGGCTCAACAAATTCTTTTTTAACCATTTCACATTCACTATCATGAAGGCTTCGTGGCCTAAAGCAGTCTGTGGCAGCCTTCGTTCCAATAGCTGCCAAAGGACATCTACCGCCTTGTTAGCTAAAGCGGCAGCATCTACTTACTTTTCCATACTGTAGAGTTAGAGGTCGTTAGAAGGCTCTTGCGTGACAGCCTTACATTAAATAATTCCTGATAGGATATTTCATTGCACGAGTGGGAACAGAGTAGAAGATATTCATTGAGTGCCTGTTACGTGCATAGAAATATGCTAGAAATTTTCACTTAGATTATCGCAATTCATCTCCACAGTAATTGTAAGAAGTATGGACTCATTTTACACAAGCGTTAAATGGCTTATTCCAGAAATCTACACAATTGGAAATGGGTACAGTTGGCATTTGAATCCAGGTGAGACTGACCCTATGTATATGACTGGGCTGCCCCTGAATATGCCAGGAACTGGGGCCCCAGCGCCTGCCATCCTATCCATCATTATTCTCACCCTAGGAGTGTTAGACAGGGACTCTGGCTTTACAAAGCCTAATAGGGATCTTCACTAACTTTTGAAATTTTTATCACTGTTGATTAAAGAATAATGATTTACATTATAATGCACAGACTAAATTAGGAATCTGTAACTTCCTGTCATTTCCATTTTCAACATTCTGCTAAGTCGCTGGGCAGACATATGGTGAAGAATGATACTCCTTATTGCAGATCAGCAGGGGTGGTAGATGCCACCGAGTGAGCATGTGCACTGTGTGGCCGTCCCATTCAAAATGACTGAATGAGGAGAGCAATGAATCTGTATCAAATTTTGTGTTATGCTTGAACATTCCTCTGCAGAAACTATTCAGATGATTCAGAAGGCTGCAGCTATGGGCATCTGGTGACTGGCAGCTTCATCACAACAGCGCCCACTCATGCATCACGTCTCATGCAGAGTTTTTTGGTGAAAAATCAAATTGCCCAGGTGACTCAGCCCCCTTACAGCCCAGATTTGGTGCCGTGAGACTTCTGGCTTTTCCCAAAACTAAAATGACCTTTGTAAGGGAAGAGATTTCAGACCATTGATGAGATTCAGGAAAATATAACGGAACAGCTGATGGCAATTGGGAGAACTGTGTGAGGTTCCAGGGTGCCTACTTTGAACAGGACCAAGGTATCATTGTGTTCCAGTGGAATGAGGTACCAGAGTAGAAATAAAGGCAGGGCCCTCACCATTGCAACCTAAGAAAGAACTTAATACAGCAGGTTAAAAGCAAAGGAAGACATGTCTTGCCCGTTGACCCAGTAACCCTGACCTGGTCCGATAAGGCTGCCAGGCATTCCGAATAACACAAGTAAATTATGATAGTGAAGCGGGGAAGCCCTTGAAAGTCTGTGTGTATCATCTCCACTAGCTGGGAAAAGAAAAACCTTGAGATTGTGTATTCATCCCAAGACCCAGAAGGGAGAACGGAAGGGGGACCACCTTACCCAAAAAAAGGGCCCATGAACAATTTTGGTTAACTGCCTGCCTGCTGTCACATATGCAAAATGAACAAATAAAGTCTGGAACAAGATAAGGATTTGGGCTAACAGACCCCATACATACCTACATTTGGGTAGTCAAGTCTCCCCAGGGGAAGCTGGTGCCACCTTTACCTGCCAATCAAAATCTAACTTCTTCACCCCAACCCCACCAACTATAAAAGTCCTCAGAACAAAGGACTCACTCTCTTGGCCTCATGGGTCTCTTGCTATGCAGGGGACTCCTGGTCAGCCACCCTCTGGCCAGGGGGCCACTGGCCACCTCTTTTGACCACCCAGTTTCTAGCCACCTGGCCTCTGGCCACCCAGGTGCTGGCTGCCCAGCCTCTGGCCACCCCTGCTCTAGCCACCTTTGCTTTTACTTTCCTATTAGAAGTTACTATTAATAAGTTTTGCTTGCACACTAATAGGGTTGCTGACCTGTAGTTTATTACTGCACTGGCAAGAAGAATGGAGTTTCTCCCGTAACAATTGTCCTATGTGTAGTGTTTCTTGTATCTTGTATCTTTCAATAAATGCCTTTATTTTTCATATTCTATGGCTGGATACCTTCTGGACAGACCATACACACATGCACACGTGCACACACACACACACATATGTGTGTGTGTGTGTGTGTGTGTGTGTGTATGAGCATAAAAACCATACCCTAAGGACAGTGAGTAGAAACTCTGAAGGTACCCAGGACACTGGTGACATCATGAAACTATTGTGTAAGTCCTAGACTGCCTACCTCTTAACCTTCTTGTTAAATGAGAAAAAAATAAATTTATTTGGGAAAGCCAAATAGCTAATTTCTTTGGGTTTTCATTAATGTAATTACTTCAAGGTCGTGGAAATTACTGATGGAGTTCAGCCTTCTTATTTTGTAGAGAAACTGAACCCGACTCTCTTCTTTCACTTTGTAATGCCTTATCCAATTTTATTATTTTCAAAGTGCCCAAAATCAGCTGAAATTATACATTTATTTACCTGCTGTTTTCTTCTTTATTTACAGTAAGTTCCATGGGGTTCAAGATTAGATCTTTCTTGGTTATTGCCATATACCTGACCTCTTGAACAGCATCTCACACAGCAAGACTTTGATCGTTCATTTAATAAATGAATGAATCAGTGAGCCCTCAGAAAGTTCCAGTGACTAGACTAACAGAATGGTAAAATAAGAGTGCAAATCCAGCCTCCTGATAACCAGCTCAGTAACCCTTCATTGTACTATTTGATGCTCTAAGACTCTTTCGAGTCCTTGGATAGCAATGATGATTCTGTGCACACATTTAAAAGACACATTACAATTCAACTGAATCTGCTCACTATGTCATCAAACCCTTGTAGCATCATCATCTCTTCAGACTTGTCCCTCATATAATGCCATTTTTGCCACTTTTACTGAATTGTGTGACTAGAAACTATCCCTCAAAGGGCTCTATACATGGACCTGTTTCTTGGAAAATCACAAAACATTGGAGCATATTAAAGATTCTGATATGTAGTATAATTTAAAAATCCATTTGACTTTAGCTTATCATTTTCTAAATTTGTTTTCTCTAAGAATGACCTACCTTATCTCCATTTTTGGCTAACCCCTCCTGAAAATCCCAACACATTAATGTTATACTTTGAAAAACCTTGGGTCTGGACCAATGTGGTTCTAGTTGGGTATTTTGTGTTTGAAGAGTATTCCACTGCCTGGGATACTCTTCTGATATGTCTTCATGTAGCAGTCTCATTTTTATCACTGAAGACCCGGATCGGTGTCACTTCTCAGAGAGGTCCCCTCTGATCTCATTAACTCCAGTGGGATTCTGTGAACACAAGTCACTTTATTCTGTTGCACTGCTTTGATTATTTATGTGCATACTTGTTATCTGTCTATATCCACTGAACTATATCTTTAAGGTCAAGGAATTTGATTATTTAATGCCCCAGTGCCTGGTAGAGAGCTTCTCATAAGTACTCTGTAAAAACTTGTTCACTCTCTGAATAAATGCAGATCATTATGATCAGTTTATCATCATCTTCGTTTCTAATCTCTTCCTTCAAACCATTTTCTTCCCAATTAAACTTCTTGAACATTGACCTCTTGTGTTCAAGAGCGCACAATGGCTTCCTCAAACAATAAAGCTCCAAGATAGTAACTTTCTTAGCCAACTCTTCTTATACACACATTTTAGCCGCTGTTGCCCAGAATGAACCCTGGTCTGGAAGACCGATTTCCTGGTCCCAGAGAAAGTCCCTTTCCAGTCTCTCATCTTTGCTCTTTCTCTCCAACTGGGAATTGTCACCCAGTTCGACGTGGGTCAGTTTCCCCTTGCCCACCAAGTACTACCCCTGCCTGTGCAAAGCTCTTCATTTTTTCCTACATGTATCTCATTTTTTATGTTGTCATCAGGTGGGTGTAATATATTCTTAGTTTATTTTGTTTATGTGTAAGCAATCCCCCTGAAAGTGAAGATTGAACCCAATTATTAAAATACCGCCCAATCTCCTACCACAATGTTCCACAAATAGTACATCTGTTTAATTCCCGTTTTACTAGGCAAGGTGACAGAAAAACATTTATTTACTATAAATACTTATTTACTTAAAAATATAAGAAAGCAAGAGTGGTGACAAAAGGCAACTGACATTTGATATTATTGTCAGGAAAACCGTAGGGTACGGTGGTGCGGATTACTGCTCTCATGTAACCCCCCTAAGGCGCAAGCCACAGGACATGCCCGAGGGTTGTTACTGTGTGAAAACGGAGGCCCAGTGTTCACTGAGCTTCTGGGTTTTTTCAAGGATGATCAGAAATACATATCTTATATGATAAATGGTCAACGTATCTGAGGCCCAAATCTGCAACCTTTATTTTGTATTTTTGCACTGATGACCCAGACAATGTCCTAGGTCATTAATTAGCTGAGTTCCAAGAATCAGTACTTTATTCTCCCCTCTTTATTTTTATTTGTGCTTAGCAAATATTCCTTTTTCTTCTATTCTCCAACACTAGTCTTAATAATTTACCAAATATTTAAAAACATTTATATGTATTATCTGATGACAAAAATAATATACACTCTATAGAAAACTTATATAATATAAACTGAGAAGTGTTTGTAAGAATGTAAGAATAATTCTTTTACACGCAAAAGTTTTCTTTCTATATTTAGTCTATGGCAAATTTTATTAGCATAATAAAGTCACTGGGTTTATTTTTCATAAAAGAAATTCTCCATAAAATTAACATTCTTGGTAAGCATTATTTTATTATCGGCATACATATCTGTTGCTTGGATTTACCATAATTTGTTTAATCACTTCTCTATCATTGGAAAATTAGGTTGTTTCCAGGTCTTTCCCTATAATAAATAATATTGTAGTGAACATTTTATACATAAACTTTCATCTATATTTTGAATTATTTTCTTAGAAATGAGGTCAGTAGATTCAAATAGATTAATATTTTTGAAGCCAAATTGATTTCCAAAAGCATTTTGCCAATTTACAGTGCTGTTGGCAATTTCAGTGTATATTTTCCTGCGTCCAAAATATTTGGATATTGTCATTTAGAAAATTTTTAAAAGTAATTTACGATTTCGTTTCTCTATCCTCTCCTCAACTTTTCTCTCTTGTCACTGACTTAGCAGATGACCTTTATTCCTAAGCTTCTGTGAAAACTGAGGATTCCTATCCCTTCATCTACAAAGCTACCCATGGCGACACTCATTCTTGTTCCTTTCCACTTGCCTGAATAAAAGAAATTCTCTTTTTGTTTTGGGCTAATAGTTTTACTTGTGTTTTAGCTCTCATTTCTTTCTAGGTGCTCTAAGGTTTGGCCCTTTCAGCCATACCTCTGTGTTCAGAGTTTTCCGTATCTTCCTCTCTTACGGTTTTCCATACCAGAACTTGTTTTATTAGTAAATCCTTTCTTTCTTTGTCCTAGTTCCCCCTTCTGGTTGCTTTCTTATTTCTCTGTTTCCACTTATGACAAGTTTATTTGAAAAAGTGGTCTTAACTCCATACCTTTACTTTCTCCCCTTCCAACATTCTCCTGGGCGCCGGTGTTCGTGCAGCTCACCAGTGATCTGCTGCGTGTAAGTCCACTGGGCTCTTTTTAGGACTCATCTTATTGTCTGTTATGATTCTTTAATACACACTGACACTAATCCTGTCTAGGTGTACTTTTCTAGGGATAGCAAAGAGACAGGGCGAGGGAGGTTGCAGCCAAATTTTTACCTCAACAGGCTTGCTAGCTGTGACCAAGGACTGGCAATAATGGAAGAGAAAAAAGACGGATATCGCTGGAAAGCGCACTGCAGAAAGGAATAGCATTATGAGCTAGTGACTGCGGAATAGGAGGACCTGGCATGAGCAGTTTGGGGCAGCAGGAACTGAACACAGTAGCAGGAGAGTAATTAGTAGGAAAAGAGAGCAACTGTAATGACAGATGGAACACCAGCCTGATTTATTTATTCATTTATTTAATTAAGTCACATTAAACATTTCCTATCAATACATGCTAAGCACAGGGAATACAGCGTTTCGAGGGGTAGATAATTCATTGGCAACATCAGCAGAATCAAGTAGTTATAGAAGCCAATGCAGAAGCAGACTGGTCAGGGGTCTTCAGGGGATGTGGCAGGATAAGAATGCACAGCAACCGCAGCACGAATGGACCCTGATATGAACAGCAGCAGAGAAGACAACTGAAATTCATTTTGGAACAAAAACATAAGGCATGAAGAAAGGAAATAATGGTGTAAGAAGAGATTATAAGAAAGAGAAAAATCAGAAGCAATGGGGAGTTTTAAAGGTGGCGGTGATGAGGCTGGAAAGCTGGCACATGGGTCCTAATGAAAGCACCTTTGGCAGATGCCAGTGGAAATCACACAGTCAGTGTGAACTTTCATTCTGTTTGAGATAAAGACAAGATAATGCCGATGCAATCATTTGTTTGCTTGAAAAGTATTCTCTAACACAGGGGATAAAGTCTTCATAAAAAATTCAAATTATATAACTGTAATTAAAAAATGTTTAAAAAATATAAACATTGTACCCAATTTAAAAAAGAGAGAGATACAGAGTGGTCAATGGGGATGTAAAGTACAGCACAAGAACTACAGTCAATAATATTGTAATAACGACGCATGGTGCCAGGTGGGTACCGGAAATATCCACATAATCTGTAGAGTGTGTGATTGCCTAACCACTAGGCCGAATACCAGAAACTAACACAAAATAATACTGAATGGGAACTGTCACTGAAAATTTTCTTAATTAAAAAATAAAGTATATGATTATCTAAAAATTCAAATAAGTTATGATGACATGTAGGCATTAGTCTGCATTTCAGAACTGTAAAGCTAATGCAGACTACATGACAGCAAATCAACTCAGATTTCAAGATTGCCTTGACCCCAGCAGATGTAACACATTAGAATTTCCCAGTGTAAGTAAAAGGGGCCAGACATATTGTTCTACAGCAAGATTCCTTGATAGAGCCCATCAAAATAAATCAGAAGCACATCCATCAAATGTCATTTGAAATATTTCAGGGTATAATCCCTCAAGAGAAAATAATTTCTATTCTAATTAAGTTTACTGAAGTTAAAGTCCAGCCAGAACAACACGAACCTGATCAGAGTCCTCTTCATTAATTTAAGATTGTGATGATATCTCCAGAGTGGCCACGAGGCTGACCAGATAATTTTGCCCTTCTTCAATCCCGTTGCCCTCCATCGAATCAATAGAGTGGCAACTCCTATCGATCTCCAAGCTCTTCCCAGGGACAGACCAAGTACACTGCTGTCCAGTGACCTTTTCTAGCAGCGTTCCTTAGCCTGAGAGCAGGCGCAAGAAAGCAGGCAGTGGGCGTAATCTAACATTGAGAAACTGGACGTTGAAGGGCCGTGCTGGAATTTAAACTAGGCAGGAAATCGTATGTGCAGCCTGCTTGGCTGTGAATGAGAAAGCACTTAGCGACTGAACACCTCCCTGAGAGCTGCTTCGGTGGCTGTGGGGTAGTGGAAGGAAAGGGAGATAATGCCATCGCCCTCTGAGATAGGGAGTGCTTAGTTTCTAGACCTTGAAAGCACATAAGAAAGAAAAGATATGTGAAGCAGAGATGCCATTGTGTAGGGACATATGATCAAAAAACATGGACCTCAAATGGGTCTTTAATATGAATATCTACATACTTAATAATTATTTATTGATTGGTTGGCTGATTGGTTGGTTTATTTGGCCAAATGCAAGCCTTGGAGTTATGATTTTAAAATCTTGATGCTTCAGTAAAGAGACCTTTGATTGGGGGGAAATGAACATTTCTTATTTTTAAAAGATTTAAGATATTTTTTCATTTGCAGTTTACATTCAACATTATTTTATATTAGCTTCAGGTGTACAGCATAGTGGTTAGGCAATCATATACTTTACAAAGTGTTACCCCTGTTATTTCCAATACCCACCCGGCACCA
>PVJD01012588.1:0-38872 GCA_004026545.1 Mormoops blainvillei | reverse complement strand
GCCAGGTGGGAAACACTGGGCTTCCTTGGCCTTTCTGGCCGTCTGCCTGCAGTGCGCCACCCCCACAGGGCAGCCCTGGTGACGATCACGGCACTCGTCAGCAGACAAGGACCCAGAAACGCCCCGCGCAAGGACTCGGGTTGGGTGGGGCTTCCCTCCTGAATGGGACCTGAGATGAGTGGTTTTCACAGCTCTCCCTCCGTTCGGGGCTCCTCCCAATTCTGATCATCTCCCCAGCTGCAGCCATGCAATGGTTCAGGAAATTGGGTGCAGTGCAAATTTCAGCGTCAAACTTCTTCAGTGGAACCAATGCAATTGTTCAGAAAACTAGTTAAAGCACAATTTTCGGAAAAGAGAAGCCGCTTCACGCACCGATGTAGCGGTGTTTCCAGCAAACGCACACACGCATCCATAAAGCATAAAGCATGTGCTCTGTCTGCCAACACACGGGGCCAGGATGGAGAGGGTCGAGGCCGGGGAGTCGCATGCTCCAGAACCTTCTGGAATTTTCTGTTTGTTTTTGGCTGACGTGAGCTATTTATCAAAATAGAGCTCATGCAAAGAGTGGCACGAAGCACACATGGCTTGGTTTCCTGTGTTAGAGGACACGGGGGTCACAGCTCGACTCCCCCGTCAAAATCAGCCCTCTGCACATTCTTTGACGAGCTCCGTGTGCAGAAGGCAGGGGCATGGGGCCAAGCCAGTCGCCGGAACGGGCAGATCTTTAACTGAACCCCTGGCAATTATTAGCCTGGTAATGGGCAAGGCCTGGGCGTGGCTAAATGGTGAACAGGGAAACATCGCTACGTAGGAAACGTGAGTTAGGCCCCCGGGGAGGCGGAAAGACTTGGTTCCCTGCAAATGCGGACTGAGCACTTCCTCTGCGGCCCAGAGCATCAGGGAGCTAACTGGCGGGTGGCCCGAGGAGCCGGCTCACTCCCGTCACCATAAAGCTGAGGTGCCTGAGGCTCAGAGAGGTCGTGTCTCTTGCCCAACATCACACAGCAAGCAGGCGGCTGAGCTGGGGCTGGGTTCCAGGGTCCTGGATTCCAAAGCAGGAAGTGATGCCCCAAGGACGGGCTCGGGCTGGGCCAAGTTGGGGGCCAGGGAGGGGTACAGGGAGCATCTTTTTGTTTGTAATCTTCAGCTGAGGGTATGTTTTATTGATTTCAGAGAGAGGGAAGGGAGGGAGGGAGAGAGAGAGAGAGAAAGAGAGAGAGAGGAACAATTGAAGTGAGAGGGAAATGCTGACTGGTTTCCTCCCACACGTGCCCCGACGGGGTTGATACCAAAACCTAGGTGTCTGCCCTGACCAGGAATCAAACCCGCAACCCTCCCATGTGCAGCACGACGCTCCATCCATCTGAGCCACCGGCCAGGGCGAGAATCCATCTTTTAACATTTGTGTCGGGGGCCCAGGACTCCTACTCCTAGATACTTAGAAGAAATAAAACAAAATAAAAACAAACAAACTTATGCGCAAACATTCGCGGAAGCCTTATTCAGAGTAGCCAAACACCGCAAATACCACGCTGTGGCACGTCCCCACGAGGGACCAAGCAACTAAAGGTCGGATTGCTGACACGCGCCATGACACAGATGACGAAAGCGGGAAGCCGAGGGGACACAAGCACAGGAAAGCGCGTGTAAAAGTCTAGGTCCGGAAACCAGTCCCGTGCGGGAAGTCAGTGCGGGAAGTCAGCACTCAGGAAGGGGCTCGGGGTGGGGGGTCAGCCAGAAAGGGGCCCTGGAGGACTTTCCAGGGTGACAGGACGTTCCTGACTGGGGTACCATTTTCAATGGGGTGTACACTTGTCGCTCATCAAACTGCACGTGTAAAACCTGCGCATTTTATTGTAGGTAAATTATGCCTTGAAAAAGCCGATTGGGACCTAAGCTCTGTCAGACGCTCGTCTGGGTGACATCTGGCTGCCAGAGGGGACAGAGGACACCCCACTTACGTCCAGAACCTCCGGCTCCTTCGAAGTCCGTGCCCCTCTCTTCCTGCCCCTGGTCGGGGAGCCGGTCTCCGAGGAGGTCTGTGCGTTAGACTCCAGGTTCTTGAGTAGGCTTTGAGTGTCGTCTACCTGAAATCCAAAGGTGGGGGGCACAGTGACGTCAGTCGGCCCAGTGTCCCGGCGACTGGAGCCACCGGCCCTGCCCCCAGCAGCTGCGTGTGCTCATCTGGGGCTTCTGCCCGTCCCTGCATGCACTGCCCCGCCTCTCACTCCCACCTGGGGTCAGCTCCCTGCCTAGACTGTCCAGGTGTCACCCCCAAGAAGCGCCCCGAAGCCCCTTCTCAGTGCGTCCTCAGGAGCCGGCTCAAAGCTCATTCCATTGTCCGTCCCGGTCAGCAGTCCCAGAGGCTGGGAGCTCGTTGGGATTGACAGCTTAACTCGGCAAATGGCACTCATAAATATTGATTCTCCTGTTCTGGCCAATAATGTCATCGGACGATTTTTCAGAAAATATGCTAGATTACCTTAAATTACAGAGGGGCATTTGCACATTCACCTCCTGGCTAAACTTTATTTGTAACCCCAAAACGCAACACCTGGGGCACCGCTGTGGTCACTCCCGGGCGCGTGCAGAAGGGTGGGAGGTTTGAGGTGCTCAACGGGCAGTTTCCAGCTGAGGACGCACTGCCTCTTGTTTCAGCTCAGACTGCAGACGAGCGTCCTTTCCGTGTTCTGTTTAGCGCCCTTTTCGTTTCTTTTGCACTTCTGTGCTCTTCGTAGGCGACTTTGTTGTTTACAGTGTTCTCTAAGCACTGCACGCAGTCTGGTGTCCTAAGCACAGGACAGGTGTGCTCTGTGTCACAGAGAGAATGTGGGTGCCGGGTAAGCTTCGCTCAGCCACGAGTTACAGTGCCATTGGCTGTGAGTTCAATATTAATGAATCAACAATAGATATTAAATAATGCGTCTTTCAGCAGAAACGCACAGATGACAAGGCTACATATTCATGGGATAATGAAAACGTTGTGACTAGAATGTTGCAGAAACCTAGCCCCGTATTTCCCCAGGGGCAACGATCCGGTGCTCGCTGATTATCTGTTTGCAGGGAATGTAATTACGGGCTGTATCTGAAATCCTACTGTGCCAGAGACGCTTCTCAAGCCCCTCTTGACCACTGGCTGCGCATGGGTATAATCTTTGAACTGAAGAAATGTTTGTCGGTGAGTTGGTCACGGAGCATCCGCTAAGCGTCGAGCCTTAGTCTGGTCACGGGGAACAGAGTACTGGACAAAATAAACACAGCCTTCATGGGGCTTACATTCTAGTGACAGGATGGAGATGCAAACAAAGAAATAAACACATAGTACGTCAGAGGTGACAAGTGCTATGGAGAAAAAGCACACGGGGGAATGGAGAGTAACAGGGGGAAAGGCCGCCTTGGACAAGATGCCATTTGAGAAGAAACTTGAAGGAAGTGAGAGACAGCAAGCCACTGAGATGTTTTGGGGACCGGCTCTGCAGGGAGCAGGCACAGCCAGTGCAAAGGCCCCGAGGCAGGAGCACGCCGAGCCCGTCCAGGGAAGCCCGTGGCTGGGGCAGTCTGGTGGCGTGGAGAGGGGCCGACGATGGGGCCGGAGGCTTAGGGGCTGTTTGTCCAGCAGTCAGAGCTGCCCGGAACAAAGGTTCCGCAGGGACGGCCCTGGTCGGATCGTCCGACAATAAAGACTCCAGGAGAAAAATGTCATCTACCCCACAGGGGAACATTCGTGTTTTTGCTGCCCAGTTCAAAGTGAGCAGAAGGCCGAAAGTCACCAGCCACTTGATTACAGACTCTAATATGGAGGACAAACCCAAAACAAAGAAATGGAAAAGGCAAGCATTTTTGGGGGGAGAAACTTAAAGAATTATAAAATCCTCGGAGAGATCATTGAAAATACTGGGTTGGACAAAAAAGTTTGTATGGTTTTTTTTTCTGTAACAGAAAAGACTCATTTTTTTCATTTTCACCAATAACTTTTTTGATTTGGATATTTTGAGTACATTGGCTACCTCCTGTGTGATGTAACATTGATTGTTCTCAATTAATGTCTCAATTTGATCGCTATCAACTACAACTGGTCTCCCTGACCACGGAGCCTCATCCAGCGAGAAACCTCCAGCATGAAACTTCACAAACCGCTTTTGCCACATTCCGTCAGTCACAGCACCTTCTCTGTACACTGTACGACATCTTCTTTTTTTGCATTTCAGATGCATTTTTATCTTTCTCAAGATAATAAAGCACGATATGTTGAAAATGCTATTTATTTTCTTCCATCTTCAATATTAAAATGGCTACATGAAATTCACCAGTTTTGATAAGTTTTTTAAAAATGCACGCTGATACAACTGTCACAATACAATCTAACAAAATTGTTTCGAATGAAGTTAAAGACAATGAAGGACCACTAGAGCCGTGGTAGGGAAAAAGCCAAACGAACTTTTTGGCCGACTGCATATGACATTCACCGAGTAAGAACAGGAAGGGATAAACACAGAGCCTTCTGAGGACAGGAAGACAAGAGCCAGCGCTCACTGCATGCTAGCCCCCGCTTCCCCATCACAGAACCCGTGGGGCTGTGTTATAGTCAGTCACATGTTGGCTTGTAACCTGCCTCCTGGAGGCTGTGCGCCTCCAGCGGCCAGGGCAGGGGCTATCCGGCTTATCGAGGGGGCATCTAAGCTCCCTGGCCAGGCGCTGGCAGCAGAAAGACGCTCAGCAAACTTTCGCTGCAGGGATGAGTGAACGGAGGGAGCATGAATGAATGAAGGGAGGCCCGAATGCACCCCAGCGCAGCAGCCTAGACTTAGGAGAGGCTAACAAGGTAAAGCACGGAGCAAGGAGGCAGAACGGGCACCCAGGGGTGGGGATCCCCACCCCCGGGGGCCACCACGCTGAGCTGGGTCCCTGCCAGCTTCCAGTCCAGCCCCCAGTGCTGCAGATGAGGAGACTGAGGCCGGGGGGGTTTTGGCAGCTGTCTACACCACACAGCGGGGTCAGATGGAGCAGGCACTTCGGGGGGCAGTGCCCTTCTGTCCCTCCGCCGCTTCCTTCTGGAAACACTGTCTCCATCCTCCACCTGGAGCAGAAAGGGAGCCCGGGGCAGGACCAGTTGCGCGCGAAGCCCGCGATCACGCTCCGGTGGAAGTTGAGCTCGGGCGCGCAGTCCGGCTCCCGGGCCCGGGAGGACCGCGCCCCGTGACCCTCACACCCCGGCTGCCCGCTCGGCCGACCCACCTGGTGTCGCGGTCGCCGGCGGATGACCCGGCAGCCGAGCCAGAGGCCAAGGCCCAGGCCGAGCGCAGCGCCCAGTAGCACCGCGGGGGCCAGCAGGGCGGGCGCCGGCTGCACCGCGTCCCGGCCCAGCAGCAGCCTCACGTCGCTCCCGCAGGCCTCCCCGCCGCGGGCCATCAGGGGCGCTCAGACCGCGGCCCGGCCGCATCCCGCCGGCCGCCGCCGCCCGCGGGCCGCCGCCCGGTGCTCCGTCCCCGCCAGGTCGGCGACGCAGGTCTCAGAGACCAGGCGGGCCAGGGGCGCAGCGCGCTCCGCCGACTTTCCGGCCTGTACCGTCTCCTTCCTTCGTAGCCTCTCCCGGGTCCCCGCGCTCCCTGAGCCAGAGGGAGGAGTCTGGATCTTCCGCCCAAAACTTTGAGCCGCCTCCGCCCCAGCCCCGCCTTACACTGAGCATGCCCGGCGGGAGGCGCGTTTTTCAGCGAGGAGAGCTTTCCGCAAGGATTCTTGGTTTCCCCTGGGCCTCTGGACCCAGCAACGAAGGAGGGTGTCGCTCGGATAAGTTTACTGAGCGCTTGCAATATGCCAAGCATTTAGCCTGATGATCTTAGTAACTTTCTCAACAGCCCCCTGAGAGGGTGCGATTATCCCCCGTCTTTCGGATGAGGAAGCTCAGAGTCAGAGCTAAGTGACTCAGTGCGGGTCTGGCTCCAGCCTGGCCTCTAGCTTCTACCCAGCATGCCTCCGAACTTTTCTTAAGAATCCTTTCTTAGTGCCTTTTCTTCCACAATAGTCAATGCTTTCAGACAGTTCGTAGAAAGATTGTTATACCAGCCCCTAGGAGAAACGCGGCGCGGCGCAAGCATTCATTGCCTCCCTCAGCGTTAGCAGAACAGATCCCACCGGCACCAGGCCCAGAGGAACCAGAGGGGGCCCTGGCTTGGGGGATCTCGGCTGCGTGGGGCGATAAGCAGCCAGAGGAGGCCAGCATCTCTTCTCCTTTAAGCAAAGATTACTGAGCAGCTGCTAGATGCCAGCTCTTGTCCTGGGTGTTGGGGGCACAGCAGTGAACACGCGTGCATGTGCAGATGTACACACACACACTCTTACAGCTTGGAGCTCAGTTCCCTGGGAGGGCCAGGGCAGGGTGAGCTCGGGGATCTGCTTTAACAGAGGATGAATGGTCTTTGCATTCTTAGCCTGGATGCACAGCTAAAGTTTCCATTTTTTCCTCATCATTTTCCCGTCAACCCTTCCAGGTGGGCAAGATGGGAACTGTCATCCAAATTTAGTTTCTATGGATGGAAGAAACTGAGGGTTGGAGGGGCCAAGTGGCTCGCCCAAGGTGTTGCCACGAGGAAATGGGACAGGCGTGTTAACGCCGGTGTCTGTCTGGCCTCAGAGCTCACACCATGCTATGCAGCGCTTCTCAAATGTTTCCTTGGAAGCATCTCCAAGGCTCCTGGGAATGTCTGAGGGGGCAGTAGCCTAGCCTTCGGGTTTTATGCTGTTTCTTTGGTTACTCAAGCTTTCGTTTTTAAAAAAACGTAGTGTGTTCTTTGCATTTTAATTTATTATGAAGTTGTTTGAATATTAAAACCATCTTTTAACTTACTCGTTGTCTAATATTATAGGATTGATGGTCCGGTAACACGCTAGCATTTAGCCTTTGGCCTGTCTCGCTCTGGGCTGCCTGCCAGGTACGGTCCGCAGGAAGCTTAGGTAATAAATCCTCAGACTCCCAAACCCCATCGCCTTGCCCTTGTTAAGTCCCTGACGGCCTGTCTTTGGGGCGTGAAGGTGGGGCTGGCAGTTACCGGGATTCCAGGCCTGAGGCCGCAGACCTGCCCAGCCGCCCAGCAGGAAAGGGGCTACAGGAAGGAGCGCCCTCCCCAGGAACAGGTGGAAAATGTAAACTGTAACTGAGGCCCGTGGAGCAGGAGGAAACTGAGAAAGTGATCTACCTGGCCTCTGGCCAGGGTCTCCCCCTCTGCCTCGGACCCCGGAGTGTTCACGGAGGTTGCTCAGCAGCTGCCTCCTCGCTCAACACAAGCTCCCCTCTGTCTGGCTCACCGGAGACACCCTATAGGCCGGCCTACCTGCCCCATTGGTGCCCCACTGGGAGCGTGTGTGTGGAGGGGGGTGACAGGGGTGTGCCTGGGCAGGTCCAGGGGCTAATCCACAGCAAAGGCTCAGGCTGTAGGCGCCCAATTGGGCTGAACTGAGCCCAACCAGAAAAGAGAGTCACCCTTTCCTCCCTCTGCCCCTGAGCTGCCAGCCTCCCTCCCAGCCCCTGTCTGTGCTGTCCCGTCCCCTCTGGGCCCTCCGGGACACATGGCCTTGACTCTCCAAATGCTTCTCTGTTAGTGAGCTGGTGGGCCTGGGGCAGACTCGGGCTTCAGCCCCGTGTGTGTCAGGGAAGGTTTTCTGGAGAAGGCTGGTCTCAGCTAAGACTTAGAGAACAACGTAGGCATTAATGGAGAGGCACTCGGAGCCCCTGAAATCTTTGGGAGCACGGGAGTCACCGG
This sequence comes from Mormoops blainvillei, assembly GCA_004026545.1. NCBI lineage: Eukaryota > Metazoa > Chordata > Mammalia > Chiroptera > Mormoopidae > Mormoops > Mormoops blainvillei. The sequence goes on along the minus strand of PVJD01012588.1, from coordinate 31,115 downwards.
ATCTGTTGTGGGTTCTGCCGAGGTCCCCCGGGTGGGGCGCGAGTTAACCCAAGTGCGGCCGCCCGGCGCCGGCCGCGCCCGCCTGGCTCGCTGCCGCCCACTCCGGTCCTCGGCCGCAGCGCCTGCCGGCCCGCCAAGCCCAAATGCCTAGGTCTTCCAGAAAACTTTCCGCGGCGGCTCGCACTGGGCATGCTCGGCGGCGGGGCGGGCCTGGGGTCCGGAAGCGGCCGCAAGCCCGCCGCGTCCGCTGCTCTGGAGTTGTTGGCCCGGGCAGGCGATGGGCTCGGCGGCTGCCCCGGGGCGCGCCACTTGGGTGCTGGCTGGGACCCTCCTGGCCGCCGCCTTGACGCTGTGCGCCGGGTCCGCGGGCACAGGCGGGCCGCCCGCGGGCCCGCATCCCCTCCGGAGTCCGCTGCGTGCGCAGGCGTCCCCGGATCGCCCCGCCGCCCCCGGGGCGGGGCCGGCGCGCTCCGCGCAGGTAAGGAGGCCGGCCCCCCAGTCTCGGCTGACTCTGGCGGCTCGGGTCCGTCTCCATCGCTGGAGGGGGCTCTGTAGAGTTGGGGGAACTTATCAGAAAGAGTGGGTGCAGCGTGGTGTTCTTAGTGCATCCCGAGCCGAGAGCTCTCCGGGGAAGTGGGGACAGCCGCGAAGGGGCCGCGCAAAGCCCGCGGCGGGGTGGAATCCCCTGCAGCCCGAGCGCTCTGCCAGCCAGGGCCAGTCTCTTGACTCTTGGGCCCCGCGTTTCCTGCTCTGTAAGCGCGGCAGCGTCTACTCCAAAGGGTCGGTGTGGGAGTTTGGTGAGGTCGCGGGCGCAGCGTGCGTTGCAGAGGGGAGCGCCCTACCGGAGAGGAACGGCTTGGGAGTCGTTGACATTGCTGGCCGGAGCTCTACCTGACCGCACCCTCCAGGCTGATGAGTTTAGCCACGCCCTCTTCACCCTGCCCCTCCCTCTGTGGTCCCAATCTGGGTCCCAATCTGGGGAAGGCACAGAACCCTGGCTGTCACCGTAGATTTAAGCGCCCCTTTCTCCCCAAACTGGTTACCAGTCCTACTGCCATTTGCTCCCGAATAGCTCCGATGTCTGCCCCCCCCAACCCCCACGCGCTCCTGGGTTCAGTCCCTACCCCTTTTCCTCGAGTCTTGGGTGACTGTTCCTCCCGGGCACCCCCAGCCCCCGACTTTGAGCCCTGGCTTTCCATTGGGACCTTTCCCAGGGAGCCACTGGGAGCTGAAGCAGGTGTGTGCACCCCTCTGCTCACAGGGAGGGCTCTTGCCGAAATGTCGGGTCTGGTTCGTTGTGTCCCTATGACAGTGGGTGTCGTATCTGTGCACCCCAGACCAGGGAAAAGCCCCATTGCCCATGTCCACGTTCTTCTGTCCTGGTAGGTTTTAAGTTCCAGTCCTTTAATACTTAAAAAAAAAAAAAATCTTCGAGATTACTTAAGGCAGTTACTAGACTAGCAGAAGTAATTTCTTTACTCCCTCCCCCTTAAAAGTTCATCTTGTACTTTTATTAAATATGTGTCGCATGAAATGCGTTTTTTTTTTCTAATAATTTCTGTATTTTATTGTAGCATGGAGACATTTCGAGGGACATTCAAGGAACTTCTGAGAATGGAGTAATTTTTCAGAAATGTGCAGTGGTAAGTGTTCGCAGGTGGCTTGTACTTGAAGGGAAAATGATTAGATTTTGCCCAAATCATGTATTAGGGAGATTTTGTAGTTAAGAACTGGCAGAGCGTGGGGTTATCCAGCAGCATCCGGCCACACAAGGGATCAGGTGACCTACAGGGGATTTATTATTATTTCACCAGGACCAAGATTTTTGGCAACAAGTAAATTGTTGTTAGTGAAAATCCACTGTGATCACTTAGAATAGGCTTTAACATTGATATGTTGCTTGACCATTTAAAAAGTTATTTAATGTCCTTAAGGTCTTTAATCCCATGACATCACTTTTTACTTCGTCCTTATGGTGGGGGCCCCTGAGACCGCCCGCGGGGCCAGCGACTCACCGGAAGGACTCACAGAGCTCAGCAGAACTGTTGGGTCCCAGGCACAGTTTATCACAGCAAAAGGACACAGATTAAAGCCAGCCAAGGAAAACAGTCCAGGAGGGACAGCCACCCGCTGTCCTCTCCTGGTGCACTTGTGTGGACAGCATTTGGTTTCCCCAGCTGTGATGCGTGACGTCAACCAGGGCCGCTCGCTCAGCCGGGGTGCCCAGGATTTTCATGGCGGGTGGGTCACGCAGGCACAGAGCACCGTGTCACCACCTCAGTCTCCAGCCCCTCCAGCGGTCACTGCGACATGGCTCCACCCGAGGCCCCAGGGGTATGAAGACCCTCTTACCAGGCAGGGGGTTCGAGGGCTTTAGGGGTCAGGCCTCCAGGAGCTGGTCCGGGGCCTGTCCTTCCCGGGGAGCGTGCGGGGCTTGGGCGGCCCAACCTGCCGAGTGATGCCTTTACCACACAACCCTCACCTTCCCCCAGTCCCTCAGGCGTACGGCTCCCTTTCCGGGTACAGTGGGCGCCCCAGCTTCTCCTCTGTCCTTCCAGAGGTGTTCCCTGCCATTTGCATGTGGTCACGAGCATGTGTGTACGTTCTGCGTGTTTCCATGCCCATACCTTCTTCTGCCCCTTTACGTAGGGGACAGGGCACTGGACCCAGAGTTCTGCGGCCTGCTTTTCACACCTGTGCCAGAGCCACTTCTCTCAGCACATGCGTGGCTCCCCTCCTTCTTCCAGCTCTTGCGTCACTTTCAGTGGAGCTGGGTGACAGAGGGGTGGGGACAGTGGCAGCTAAGTTAGAGAGGGGAGCAGCGCAAGGTTGCAGAGGCCTGGTGGGGAGTCAAGCTGTTGGGGCCACTGGGTGGCCTCCAGCCACTGCGCCCGTCAGACGTGGCCGGGCAGAAGTGGGGACAGGCCTGCAATCGAGCAGCCAGCGCGGGACGAGCCTGGAGACCAGATGGCAGTCAGGGGCCCCGGGCAGGGCTCTGGGGCCAAACCTTCAAAACAAGGGACCAAGAAAGAGCCACTGTTTGCGTTTCTTGGTGACACCGTTTGTCACGATCTCCCCAGCCTGGCGCTGGTTCTGGGCTCAGGTGTTTTTTCTTCTAAGTTTCTCTGTAGGAGCGATTTCACCGCATGTCAGGGTCTTAGCTGCTTTGAAACTGTCACCAAGCAACAGCTTGGCTGGTGTCAAAACTCCCCTGGGGCCTCGGATGTCAGACCCGATGCGTTCTCAGAACCTTCACGAGACCATAATGCCCTCTTTTGTCCTCCTGGAGACGTTTTCCACCATGTGCGTGCAAGGATGGGAGTGTGTGCACATGCATGTACCTCTCCCTACACATCTGTGCACACGCATGCACACAGACACGGACCTTCTCTGCCTAAAGACCTAACGTGCGCAAGTCAAGCCGGAGTGTCATTGTAGGGAGTCGAACTCATTGTTGACCCTGCCCTCGTTTCCCCCCATCCTAGGTGTCGGGGTCGAGCGTGCCGCAGATGGCTCAGGTGCGTCTGCTGGTGACCAACCCGCAGACGCCGGCAGCAGCCAACCTCTCAGACCTGCTTCTTCTCGACAACATCACCGGCCTCACCGTCAGGGAGTCGACCGGAAACAGGACCTCGGTGGGGCTCCAGGCCTTCAGGAGGAAGTTCCTGCCAGGTGATGGCCCAGTGCACTGAGTGGGGAGGCACGCGCACTCCCAGGGCACGTGCCTGGCCCAGTTCCGCGTGTTCACTCGGTTTAGCCTCACAGATTCACAGCAGGGGCGTGCTTGGAAGTGACCACCTCCCTATAGCAGCACCCGACAAGCTGGAGCTGTTACTTAAGTTACAGAAAGGTGGGACTTGGGGACAGAGTTGTTAAAAAACTATAGATATTCAATTTGTATCATGAAAGATTTCAAACATAAACACAGACGGTTTGTAGTGAACCCCAGTGCGTCCTTCACCCACGTGACCAAAATTGCCGTCACGCAGTAAAATGCGAAGCTTGGTCTGGGGGCGTGCTGGATAGAGGTTTGAGTACATCGAGAAAGGGAGCACAGGGCATGTTAGGGTATGAAGGCAAAGTTAGAGGACAAGCGCCGGTAAGATCAGATGGCTCTCTGACTGGCCAGCAGAGCTGGACGGGCTTTGTCACTCACTGGCCTGGGGGCTGGCGCCACCAACCTGGCGGGACTGAGCCATCTTGCTTCCTGCTGGAACCCACTTTCACAAGTAAGAGAGGCTCCTTGGCAATGCGCCCTGAACTAACCAGTCAGAGGAGGTGCCCTTCCCAGGGAGAACGGGCATGGAGGGGCCGCCCCGGTTTCCAGTCAAGTATCCGCACCCACAGATGGAAACGGCAGGGGTGTGACTGTGTGTTTCCCCGACGGGCTCTGTCAGCTTGTTCTTCAAATCCACTGGGCTTCTCATTGATCTGAGGGGTGGTGGCTGGTCCCCTGGGGAAGGAGATTGGCTGTCGGTCAGGACTCAGGACGGCCCTGCTCCTGTAACCCACCTGTCCATGGCCCCCATGTGTCCTTCTGGGAACGCTAGTGAATAAACAGACGTTGTGTCCTGCCCTGTAAAGGCTTTGGGAATGATTCTGAGGGTTACATCACTGAAATAAACCCTACCTGAGGCTGGAAATTCTCCCTAATTTGAATACCCACTCAAATCGTATCCAGCCGTGCTGTTCAACAAGATGTTATAAATCACAGGTTTGCAATATGATTAAAGGATAACCCGGAGTTTATTTTTCATAAATCCTCCAACGGTGACCTGCCAGCATGTCCCTTTTGCAAATTCTCGGGGAGAAGTGAAAATCTCAGGAGTGAATCTCCTACAAACTGAAGTTCAAATACATGCAAGTCCAAAAGGAATTAAACTCTGAGCCCAAGATGTTAGCCTTTGTCAGTTCTTAAAAGTCTAAAGCCTGGAATTCTTAAATTAAATTAGAATTCCTTAAACCAGCTTCCCAAAATGCTGTTCTGCCCAGGGCTCCCCACCCCCCCACCAGACGCTGGTGGTGTCTGGAAGGAGTAGGCCCGTTTCAGCTGCAGACAGGGTGTGTCTCCCTTGTCTCAGAAGCTGACTTAACTGAATGTCAAGTTTTCACGTACCTGACCTTCACAAAGCCCGGAGGGTTCAGGGACACAAAGAAGGGGTGGTATAGCCACACCGTGGAATATTACTTGGCACTGAACAGCAGCGAAGTGCTGGTACGTGCTCCAACATAGGCATGCCCCCCAAAACACAGGCTCAGGGAACACACATTGTACAGTGCCATTCCTGTGAGCTGACCAAAAATGTCAGATTTGCCCCAAAGAGAGTAGATCAGCAATGACAGCTGGGGTGGCAGCGGGAGTGACTGTCTAGGGATACCAGGCTTTTTTTTAAGGTGATGGAATGCCCTAAAATTAGATCGCAGTGATGGTTGTACAACTTGGTAAATATACTAAAATCGGTGAGTCGAATGGTATGCAAATATTACCTGAAAACTGTTTTAAAAAAAAAAAAGAAGAAAAGACTCATAAGCTCAGCCCCCCAATCACCCGATTCAGACAACGAGCCAGTCTCTGCCCCCGGACGGGCTTGGCCGGCCGTGTCCCTGGTTCCCCGGGCTGTGACCGAGGCTCTGAGGCCGCTGCTGTGAAGAGCAGGGACAGAGACCTCCCTTTGGTGTTAGTTTACAAAATGCCTTCGGTCCCTACGAGGTGGTTGCTCGGAGCCCACCGGGAAGTCAGCCCAGTGGGAGGGACCTGCCAGTGGTTGTGGCGGACTTGACCCATGGCCCCCCGTCCAAGGGCAGGCTCCCCGTCCACACCGTGTCCCCTGTGGGAGCGGCACTGAGACGCCGCGGTGCCCTGCAAACACTGCTGACCCCAGTCTTGCTCCTGGCTCCCCTCTTCCCACCCGGCCTCCGGAACGTGGTCGTGCGGCCCCAGCTTAGACTGAGTGTGGCCCCTGTGGTGGCAGAGCCGCCTCCTCCTGAGAGCTGGCATTTCCTGTGTGGTTTCCTCCCAAGCAGAGCTCCAGGGCAGGACCCGTTTCCCGGTGGAGCTCTCCCTTCAGTGGGAACAATTAATTTTAGTAATGAGGCAGCCGAGGGCCTCCTAGAGACCATGAGGTGGGGGACACTCCGGGAACCTCAGGTTCCTGTCTGGTGCCGCTTGCTCGGCACACAGACCCCACTGCCTGGAGGTGTCAGAGCAACAGTGTCGACTGTCACCGGGGTGGCTGCCCGGCGGGGACCCCATCGTGACTCCCCCGTGTCTTCTCTCTGAGCAGTCGGAGACTCCTTCTCGGTCAGCTACACAGCCTCGCTCAAGGCTGGAGACGTCGGGCATGGGGAGACTCTGACGCTGCCCGCCCAGCTCACCTTTCAGAGTTCGTCACCAGTACGTATAGTCTTGTTACTCCGGTTTCTGTCTTGTCACTGCCAGTGGGGTTGTTCTGGATACATTGACGCAGAGGGTCCGGGATCTGTCCCTCCCTCCCTCTCTCCATCCCTTCCTTCCTCCTTCAGTGATCTCAAATTCCGGGTAAGTGCACAGGCCCTGGCACCTCCCACGGTTTACCGTGCACCTGGGTCCCTTGGCAGCTCACTGTGACCTTGCCCCCTGCGGGCCCGACACAGGGTCGGCGTAAAGATAACCAATATCAGGCGTCGATGTCTTGTGCTGCACCTCACGCAGAGTGAGTGTTCAAGCAGCGGCGCTCAAACTGGAGGACTCGCTGGAGCTGCAGTGACAAAGTGCCACAGACTCGGCAGCTGAGAAACAGCAGAGACTTCTTCCCTGGCACTCCGGAAGCTGGGAGTCCGAGGTCAAGGTGTCTGCAGGGTGGCTTCCCTCTGAGCCTCTCTCCTGGGCTCTAGGGGACCATCTTCTCCCGGTGTCTTCACACGGTTGTCCCTCTGTGTCCAAACCTCCTCCTCTTATAAGGACAGTGGCCACACCAGATGAGAGCCAATCTTCATGGCCTCATTCCGCCATCATGACCCCTGTAAAGACCCCATCTCTAAACACAACCACGTTCTGTCGTACTGGGGGTAGGTCTTCAACATGTGGATTTTGGGGGGACACAGTGCAGGCCATAGCGCCCTTACGATGAGTATCTTCATTTTTCATTGACCTTTTCATTAATCCCAGTAGGTAGTAAGTGCAGTGCCAGGCAATGCTGTGTGGCATGTGCCAGGCAATGTGTCTGCCCCGTGGACACGGGAGGAAGCAAGTCCGTCCTTGTCCTCAAGCAGCTACAGTGCTACTTTGGTCCGTTAGTTCTTGCTTCAACGCCTGGATAAAGTCCGATTAAAAGGTGTGGAAATGAGGCTCCGACGGGGCTGCCCGGGTCACGTGCCAGCATCAGACTCAGACCCCACAGCTGCCGGCCCCTCGTGCCCCGAGGCTGTCGGGTCTGCGCGAGGCGTTGCTGCTGCAATAAGAGAAAAGTCCCAGATAAAGTTAAATCAAGTGGAAGATCCCAGGAGGGAAGGGCCAGATACTAGAAAGTGATATAACACTGTCAGAAAAGACAAATGTCTCAGAAAATAATTAAGCGCAAAGTCAAGAATGGAGAACAGAGAAGAATAAAACAATAGAGATAAACTGGCCCAGAAGAAACACGATCCCGATTTCAGAGGACTGCAACCGGTGAATTAGAATCAACATCGAAGATAAGGCGGCTATCAGAAACCAACCGTGAAAACCATGGGGACCGGGAGCGTCCCCTGGCCCAGTGGGAGCATCAGACCCTGGGCCACATTTTCTGACTCCATGTTTTGAACATGTTTCTCGAACCCTGGAGTTTCTGTAGTGAACACGGGGGTAAGGACGCCTGTTTCTCGCAGACGAGCACCAGCTCCACAGGACACCGAGAGCTCCTGTCTGCGCGGACCTTCGGCGTCGGAAGACGCGGTGCAGGCGCGGCGGGAGAGCAGCGCGCAGACAGCGGAGCCCGGTCAGCAGCTGGCGGCCTGGCTCTCGGCCCCAGCCTGGCCTGGCCGCAACGCTGAGCACGTCCCTGGAAGGGCACGTGCTGCCGGTGCTCTTCTCAATTAGAGAAACTGTCAGGACTGCGCACAAGCCTTTGGGGGAGAAGGCGGCTTTGCAGTTCCGACGTTTCCCCCTGCGGGGACTTTAAGACCCCCGCAAGCTCTGACCACCCCCCAACAGTCACGGGCCGCTTATTAGCTCCAGGCACAGTGGGCGGGAAATAGTCAAATGTCCCCCCGTGTGTCAGACTCCAAAACCCGTTGACCAAAACATCCTCTTTTTTTCCCCCCTAGAACAGAACGCAGCTCAGAGCGCTTTTCACTATCACAACAGAAGAAAAGGTAAAGGTAAGAGAAACTGTCCAACCTGCCCACCCCCTATACCCCATGTGTCTTTTTATGCCTGTGGGGTGGGGTCTCTTGCTGCCACTGACCCGCACCAGGCCAGGGGCTCTGGGGGTGTCCCGTCCCCTGCTGTGACCTGAGGCTCTATGGTCAGTTTCCCAGGATGACCCCTCTGTCTTTGCATCTGTCCAGCCACCCTCACACATGCCCTGCAGTGTTTGCAGCCCGGCTGGATGGGGGCTGTGTTTTGTTTTCTCGAAACTTCCCAGAGCTCCGCAGTCCAGGGTGGTTCTCCCTGCCCCTGCCGTTCACCGTGGGCACGTTACCGTTTCTGTTCATCAGCTCGATCACTGGCAGCTCACGCATACCCTCCCTCATGGAGTCACTGGGTGTTCCCCCACCTCGTAGCCACACTGCACGTTTCTTAAGCACCTACTGTGTGCCAGGCTTTTTGAGCAATTTACATATGTGCACCCTGACATCTTCACAACCTTGGGAGACAGATTCTATTTGTAAATCGCCCCCATTTTGTCATTGGGAAACCGAGGCACACCTAGGTCATGTAATTGGTTCAAGGTCACATGGTTAGTGTATCAGGATTCCCACGACCACCCCCAGGTTCCAGGACTCCCTGGGAGGACTCCCTGGGAGGACACGTGCGGTTCCACTCATGGCTGAGAGGTCATAGGGAGAGGGTGCAAAGTGGAGTCAACCCAGGGAGAAGGCGCGGGGGCGGGGTCTGGAGGGCCCAGGACACACTCCACTCTTCCAGCCCTGAGTTGGACAACCGTGTGCGGCATTGTCCACCAGGGGGCTTGTCAGAGACCCAGCACCAGGGTGTTTTTCGGGGGCTAGGCACAAGGGCATCCTGTACCCGGCACGTCCCAAGGTTCCAGGCCCCCAGAAAGAAAGCAGGCACTCGGTGTAGACCCCGTCGTTGGCACAGCAGTAGGCGCAGTGAGCACCTCTCATCAGGGAAAGGTGGGCACCCTCTTGGAACTGGAACCGAGTTCCCAGACGCCAGCCCAGGGCCTGCCTCATGCACCGGCGGTCAGCGTGGCGTAGCCTTGGCCCTGCTGGGTGAGCCCATCTCAGCACAGCCAGTAGGTGCTCAGAGCAGGGTCTGCACCAGGCCCGTTGGCTCCAGAGCCCCACCGCTGGGCAGTGGGTGGGCCACACAGCCTCCTAGTGAGCCGAATTCCCGCGGGGAAAGATGGCAGGGACGCCTGAGTGTGGCCGATGGCAGGCTGACGGTCTGTGGGGAGGGGGGCAGCTGGGTGCAGACGGTTCCCCGGCTGACCTACGAGCTCCAGCAGTGGGCATGTCTGGCTCGTCCCTGTGTCCCCCACTGTGCCTTACCCTGTGGGTGGCACTCCACAGGTGCACATCCCCTGATTGAGCTGATTGTCATCAACGGCGGTGATTACTCCTCAGGGGAGGAGGTGGCAGGTCATTGTGGGATTGTAATGAAAGTCAGGATGTTCGTGTAATCAATATTTATGAGCCTCCTTCCAGGCCCCAGGCCGCCTCCTGGGGGCAGGGATGCGCCATGCCAGTCTTAGGGCTGCCTCCAGCCCACCAGTGCGTCCAGGAGCAGCAGGAAGGAGCAGGTGTCCCTCCGGGTGCAGATCCACGGGTGCAGGTGTGGCAGTGGAGCATTGGGGTGGTGCCAGGCGACCTTGGGCTTCAAGGGGGAAGACACGGTGTACGTATGTGGAGCCCTAGTGTTGTGGGGACAGCATGCTTCCCAACCCAGTGGCCTGGCTTGGAATCCCTGTCCCTCTGCTGACTGTACGTGAACTCATGCGTGTCCCTACCTTCCCGGGCCTCAGTTTTCTAGCTGTGGGATGAAAATGGTAACAGCACCCACTTCATAAGGCGCTTGTCAAAGAGAACGTGTGGATGCGTGCACAGCACTCAGTGCAGTGCCGGCATTTGTGAGCACTCAGCAGCTTCGACCGCCGTCACCGGTGTGACTGTCACATGCACAGACAGACGGCACCCCCGGCACGTGTGCTGTCATAGTCATGAATGAGTGGCGTGGGTCAGTGTCTCAAGTTCCAATGCCCAGAGGGCCATGTAGGTGCTTTGCATGCCAGGTCCATGCAAGAATCTGGGGCGTCATGGCGTCTTGGGCAGCCCGGAGACTCAGATCCCCCATCACCCCACTATCTCCGCCCCCCACCCCCAGCACTGAGACATTCAGTGAGGAGAAAAAGGCCTGACGATGCGCACAGCTATGACTGAACTTGGGAGGTGGTGAAATACAGGTTGTGTGCCCTGCAGATACTGTCAGGAGAAAAAGCTGCGTGGGTTTGCTGGATGGCAGGCTTCCCGGAGGAGGTAAGCATTCAGTTGGACCTCAAAGAGAGAGGAGGGATTTTCTAAACTGTGCAGCTGGAAGTCTGACTTCAGGCCACGCCAGCTCGTTGGTGGATGGGAACAGAGGTCTCCGGTGAGACACGCATGAGGTGAGGCAAGGGCCTCACCATGCAGGGCGTGTCCGAACAGGCTTGACGTGGGCACTTGCAAAGAGAACATCTTCACACTGGGAAAATGCGACAGTGATGAGTGGGCGGGGGTGGGGGGGTGGTCTCAGCAGGGAGGACAAAGGCTCCTGGACATTTTCATCAAGCAGTTAAAAAATACAAGGTGAAGACATCAAGAAACCCATTGTGTGCATTGGGATTCTGCATGTCTTGGAAGAGACCCCATTGTGTCCTTCAATTCCTGTTACTTTCCTGAGGATCAAACTGACACGTCCTAGACAGAGTCTCTTTGAAAGGAAAAAAGTCACACCACACTGTGCTGGACATCAAGTGCTGGTGCTCCGAGTGTGCCTGACGTCGCTATAGCGTCTTGTGTTGACCACAAGTGCCCGGGGAAGGGCTGGGTGCCATGCCACATGGGGGCGGACAGGACCTCGGCTCGAAGCCAGAGAGAGGCATCGGAAGCGATTGTGATGTTACCAGTGAGAATTCTGGTGGGATTTGGGGGAGGAGGGGATGTGGTCAAAGTCGTCGAGTTTCACCTGAAAATATCAGTTTATGAAACTAGTTGAAAAAAAATTGAAAATGAAGAGTAAGGCGGGAGGATTCGTCCTCACAAATACTAAAAAGTTCTAAAACCACATTAAGGGAATATTCAACTCCTAGAGGAAAAGTCAGACCAGTGGAACAAAATTACACCTACATGCGTAATAAAATGATATTTCAAATCGGTGGGAAAAGAATGTCATTCATAAATTTGGGGGTAACTGACTGGGTCTTTTGGAGAAAAACTAAAGATGAGTTTCCTCCCCAGATTAATGTCTAACCACACAAAATGAGTTGTATAAGAAGAGCAAAGGTCAGTGTTATATGATGTGAAGGAAACCATGGCTGTGGGTTCACAAATGGTAGAAAACTTGACATTTAAAAATAGCCTGAAGAAAGGTCAGGTGACAAACTTGGGAAAATACTTGCAACCTATATAAAAAGAGATTAATGTCTTTAACATAGAAAACAGCTCCTGTTACTCAGTGAGAAAAAGAATGCCCCCACAGATAGCCATGTGTAACGTGAGCACCCCTTTCTCCAATACCAGCGTTGCAGTGGGTGTTGTCCAGCCCGGGGAGGGGGCGGAGTCACAGGGTTTTGAGTTGACCTGGGGGGACAGGTGGCGAGGGCTGCAGCTGTGCGAGCCCTCTGCCTCCCCTGGTTCAGATGAGGCGCCTACCTCCTGCCTGTCAAGTCCTGCTCCCCCCAGCCAGTCGCCCCCACTGGAGTGACCGTCTTGAAGCACAGGCCCGCTGGCTTTCTGTTCTGGAGGCCCCCACTGCTGGACGGAGCCCACTTCCCAGAGCTTGGCTCTTGGTATCCCCAGGCAGGTTGGTGGCTGCTGCCTCCCGGTGCCCTGGGCCCGTTTTCCACGTGGCTCTGGTGTTGCACGTGCTGTTCCTCGCCTCCCTGTCCTTTGGGCGACTCCCAAACATCCTGTGAATCCTGACCGGCATCTCCGTCTCTGGGATTCCTGAACCTCGTCCAGGTGTACTCGTGGAGCTGATGACGTTGGGACATCTGGTCAACCTTGTCACTCTGTGACATAGAGGTTCTTTCCTTGGTTGACACTTCAATACATTTTTGTGGACATCAAAATAGATTCCCCCCCCCCCCCAAGTGACTTTAGAGATTATCCAGTTTCGGTTCCTCAGGTGAGAGGGAGAAGCTCAGGTCTGGAGAGGCTCTGGGAGCTGGCCGAGGTCCTGAGGCGGAGGGCTGCAATCACGGAAATCTTGCCGTGCACCAGTCCTCCGATCCTCCTAGTCGCCCGAGGGGCGGCTAATTAATGAGTGAGCGTGTCTCTACCTATCAGTACCTCCGAGCTGTCTCTCTCTCGCCAGAACTGTCACCTGGAAGACGAGTCTCTGCCCTCAGAGCCGCTCCTCTGTGGCTGTGGAACAGCGGTCGGCAAGTCCCCGACTCTCTGCTGCCCGGATCTGTAGCTCAAAGTGAAGGCAAGTCTCCGACTCTCTGCTGCCCGGATCTGTAGCTCAAAGTGAAACATCTCAGCTAGATGACTCCTGGACTCCCTGCTAGAGAAATCACTCTGGGCGCGTTCCCCTTTTGTTCAGACTTTTTCTGGTTTTGTGGGCATGGATGGGAGGGATTTAATGTGTTTCCATGGTGAACGTCTTGAGGAAACCTCCACTCTACACTGGGGTGGGGGTAGGCGGAGAGGGACATCAGAGAGAGAAAGTTGGAGAAATAAAATACCGTTCCCTCGTAATCCCACCGCTGGGGAGAACCATCGCCAACACATTAGCTTCTCGTCTTCCGGGAATCTATGACTGTATTTGTTACACAATCAAAGTGAAATTGTGTGAACAATCCTTCCTCATGCTGTGGCGCCTCGGTGTTGGATTTTAAGGGTTGAGAGCGCTCCTTTGGAAAGGCCCTTCTGTCTGGCTTCGTGCTGCACATGTGCAGTGAGGGAACCCGTCGAAGGAGCCTGCCGTCAGCCAACACATGGCTAAAGGAGCGGGAATCCCAGCCGATTCTTTTTCGGAGACAAGAAGTGAAGTTAGCGAGGGCCCGGGGGACGAGGAAGCGGGGTCCCTGAACCACTTCCCTCTCTTTATTCTCAGGTAGCGAAGTTTAAGGGAACAAGGCTCCTCGAGATCTGTACTTGCAATGACTATCAGTGGAGTTTGGCTGCTAAGATTTTTAGGGAAAATTTCCCAAAGTATGGTTAGCTTGGGGCTGATTTTCAGCGCTCTGAGCTGCTTTGATTTTTTTACTTGCCACCGCGGTCGTGGGTCCCCCCACTACTTGGCCTCCCAAGCAAGATGCCCAGGGACCTCCTTGCTTCCCTCCACCCCCCACCACCAGCTCCACACCCACTCCACGACTCAGTCACTGTATCCTGTTGGCTCTGCCTCCTAAAGATGCCTCTGCTCTGTGCCCATCGCCCCAGCCCAGCCGCAGTGGACATAACTGCAGCTCAGGTTCCGTTCCTGATTTCCGTGTGCCACAGGCACTGCCGTAGGACCGATGTCGTGTGCGCAGTAAAGTGCATGTAACAAAGTTGTTTATTATTGATATTCAGTGCGCTCACACAGTGTTGTACTACCATTACTGCCGTCTAGTTCTGGAACATTCTCACCACCCCAGATTGAAACCCCTGTACCTTTTAAGCGGTGCTCCATCCCTCCTTCCCTTCGCCAACCCCTGGCCACCACTCATCTGCTTTCTGTTTCTGTAGACTTCCCTGACGTACACATTTCATATAATGGAACCATACGCTATGCGGCTTTCTCCGTGTGGCTTCTTTCACTCAGCTGATGTTCCTGAGGTCCACCCGTGCTGTCGCGTGTATGAGTGTGTCATTGCTTTTCATGGCCGAGTCACACTCTGCGCAGACGGACCACATTGTGTGTGCCCATCACAGGTGGCATCACAGTTGATTCTGGTCCCAGTGAGCCTCTGGACTGGAGCTCCCCTTTCTGACTTGACCGGGCTGTGATGGTCCGGAAGGTCAGGTGACCTTGTTGGTCTATCTGAAAAACTTAACCTTGACCGCAGCCCGCATTGTGAACCCAGGGGTGAGGAGTGGGTTAGTTGTCTTCCAGCTCCTAAAGTTCATTTGATGTTCCCATGATCTGGAGCCGTTTTTAATTAAACTCGGTGTCCCTAGCTGGTTTCTCGAGAAGCAGGTACAGAGGCGGAGTCTGGGGCGGAGCGCGTTCACCGGCGTGCGGGAAACAGCCGACACAGCAGGCCTGACGCCGCTCTTCTTAGAAACGCCAGCTTGCAAGGTGGGCCCTGGGCTGGGATCGGGGACCTGGGATTCAGGGGGGCTGCCGCCATCCTCCAAACGGATGAGAGAGGCTCTCGGGGCCTCTGCTGTTTTTATAAACGATATAGTTTATGCTGAACATCTGCTTTCCTTCTGGGAGCCTGGAGTTTCGCTGCATGCCAGGCAGCAGGCGTATCAGTGGCCCTTCCTGAATCAGTCCCTAGACACTCAGTCTCTAGTGAGCTTTGCTGGGTGACAGCATTTCACAGGAATTGTCACGTTCATTGCTGGGGGAATAAAGCCGGTCCCGTGTGACTCCCCTGGGGGAGGATTCTAGCACCTGGCTCCTGGTTTCCGTGGGGTTCCACCCCATGCACCTACTCCCTCTCTCGATTTTGCTTTGACTCGTCCCGTCGTGATCAGTCATAGATGTGAGTATGGCTGTGTGACGACTCTGTGAATTTTTACACCTGGGAGTGGGTGAGGGGTTCCTGACCCAGCCAATCATGGTCACGTGTGAGAGGGAGGAGGAGGAGGCAGAGTTGGACAGAGGAAGAAGCCGGGCTGTGACCGGGGCTGACAGAGCCTCACACTCTCCCGGCAGGGAGCTCTGGACTGAGTGCCGCCTGGCTGACCTCCCTCGCCAGGCGGAACCGACCGGCCGTTGGGCCCCTGCTGCGCTGCCACTGGGCAGGGCATGGCCTCAGGCGAGGTGGCTCTCTGTGGCCGATCTAGACCGTGGACCTGGGTCTGCTAACACACTGCCGTAGCTGGGCACCGAGTCCTTCCTTGAGGGGAGAGCAGGGCAATGCCTCTTCTTATCTGCCAAACTTACCCTTGAAAGAATATTTATTGTTATAGCTTTTGTCTCCTGATTATGTAGGTAATATGTACCCACTGGGGGGATCTGAGAAAACACAGGAAACAAAAAACTCACCAAGTCACCCGCCTCGGCATAGTTCTGTAGGGTTTTCTTCCAAGCTTACATATGTACCTGTGTGCAGAGATATTTTTACTTTAATGAAATTGGGATTTTACTGTGTAGGTGGTTTTGTATATTCTTTAAAAATGTTACATTAGGTTATAAGCATCTTTAATGTTATTAGAAATTTAACACAAAAAGATCAGTTGCATTTCCACGCACTAACAATGAACAATACGAAAAGGAAATTACGAGAACATTTCATTTACTGTAGCATCAGAGGTAATAAGATGCTTAAGAATAAACTTAACCAAGAGGAGAAAGACTTGTACACTTGAAACTGCAGAGCACCGCTGAGAGAAATGGAAGAAGACACCCGTAAATGGAAAGTCATTCTTGTAGTGGACTGAAGACCTCGTATTGTTACGATCCACGGATTCCATGCAATTTCTGTCAAAATCCGCATGGCATCTCTTTGTAGAAATAGAAAAACCCATCCTAAAGTTCATATGGAACCCCAAAGAACTCAAAATTGCCAAAACACTCTAAAAAGAAAACAAAGCTGGAGGTCTCCCACATCCTGATTTTAAAACATGCTGCAAAGTTACAGTCATCAGAACCATGTGGGACCGGCATAAGGACAAGCATGGACCAATGGCGTAGATGCAGAAGCCCAGGAAAAAAGCTCAGGTATCATCAAATGATTTTCAGCAAGAGTGACAAGACCATTCAATGGGGGAAGGACAGTCATTTCAACAAATGATGTTGGGGAAACTGGATCTCCACATGCAAAAGAATGAAGTTGGGCCTTTGCCTTACAGCGTATACAGAAACTAACTCACAATGGATTAAAGACACGTGCAAGATCTAAAACTATAGAACTCTTAGAAGAAAGCATAGAGGGAAAGCTTCATGACGTGGGATCGGCAATGATTTCTTGGCTGTGACACCGAAAGCACAGGCAACAAAAGAAAAACATAGATAAGCCGGACTTCTCTTAAGGGAGCCAGCTAATAGGTGGCAAGCTGGGTCCAAGCCCAGCTCAGTCTCGCTGACTCTGTTCTTGTTCTGCTGTAAGTAAGGGGACTCAGTCTGAAAGATATAAAGTGTGATCACAGGCGAATCCCTGTCACTTTCTTGTCCCCATAGGTTCTCCCAAACCACGGCCTTCATGCAGTTGGGTTCTTCGTGGCCTTCATTGTCTCCCTGGTGCTGGCCTGGGTCACCCTCTTCTTCATGGTTCGATATCAGTGTTTGAAGGGAAGCGTGCTCAGCAGACATCAGGTGAGTCTCCATGCGCGTCTTCTCCCCGTAGGGTCATGTGATTAGTGACGGATGCGAAGTTGAAGTTTATCCTCTCAACCCTGGATGGACATCAGAATCCCCTGGGGGAACTGTGGACAAATGTTCATGTCCAGGCCCACCTGCAGAGACTCTGATTGGATTGTCCCCTGATGTACCCCCATCCTTAGTCATTTTTAGAAGTTCCGTGGATGATTCTAGCCACTGGCCAGTGTTCAGAACCCTGCAGTCTAGCTGAGTACCCGAGTGCCCACTGTACGGCCAGCTCCATAGTCTTGCCACCCTAACTCGGGCCCCGTTCCTCACTGCCTGCTGAGATGTCTTTGGAGACTCACTGCACCCTCGGGGGGAAGCCCGGACACTCTAGCATGGCTATAAAGTCCCCGTGGTCCTGCCTCTGCCCACCTCTCCTGCCGCTTCCCGCCTCAAGCCACACCTTGCCCGCCACCGGATGACGACTTGGCCTTCACACTCACCCCAGACGTTTCTTCAGCCCCCGCTCTGCTTTTCAGTGAGCATAACTTTGACTCATTCTGTAAGACTCAGCTCGGGCCTCGTCTGTCCTTGGAAGTTGTCACTGGCCCCTTCCTGGCCGAGTTAGAGCCTTCTCTCTGGGTCCCCACACTTGGTTCTGTAGAACCCACACAGCACTTACCCTAATCTGTCGGGACCCTCTGTGAACTCCTCAATCTCTGTATGCCTGTCTTTGTCTGGGTTCCCCAGAAGTGCATCCTGAGACCGGAACCCAAGTGCAGGTAATTCATACGGGAAGTGACCCCCGGGAGTGACGGTGAGGCTGGGGAGTGAGGCTGGGGAAGGGAAGGCAGCCAGTCAAGTCACCCCTGTGGGCACCAGCAGCTTTTTTCTGCTCGGGAACTCGGGACTGTGATGGACCTCAGCGTCATCACCTGAGCAGAGAAGGAGCTGAGGCATTTATCTGCCGAGTGCCATTGGTTATTGGTTGAGGATGGGGGGCGGGGGTTGGCATTTCCCAGGCATGGGCTCTGAAGGCCAGCGGGGGCGTTCCGGGAAGGAAGTGTAGGTATCGGCTGGTTGATCTTGGGCGGTTGGGCACGGAAGTGGCGCGGGTGAGGGCACATGGGCGGGGAAGAGATGGTGTCTGCTGCAATCCCCATCACCTGGTATGGAGCCTGGTGCTTAGAAGGCACTCAACGCATGTGTGAAGGAATGAATGAGGCCTTGGCCAATTAGTCTCTTCTATCTCACAATTCTGTATTCTGGCCGGAAAGCCGCCAGGCCCTTGGTGTTGATGCCCAGCTGCCAACGGTAATTTTCCTCTACGCGGTGGTGATGGTGGTGATGGTGGTGGTTTTAGGGAAAGTGGGATGGCAGCTCATTGGCTGAGGTGGGCTCTGGGGGGACCACTGCCAGAAGGCGCTGCTGGGAGTCAGCATTTCTTCAGGGCCGTGAGGGGCTGGGGCTGCTGTGACTGTCACCTAGAGGCCCAACAGCTTGGGGGAACAGCTGACATCTTTCTCCCTCTTTATATTGAGGAAACTGAGGCCCATGAACTTAAATAACTTGCTTCCAGTGACCGAGTATAGGCTGGGATCTGCCTTCTGAGGCACGACCTCTCTCTGGAGGCCGGAGGGCAGAGAGTTGTCATTTCAGTGTGAGGTCAGCCCACCATTTCCTCGGCAGGCAAAAGTGCGGAGAAGAAAAATGGCCGTCTAATCGGACATTCGACTTACTTTCCCAAAGTCGTTATCAGTCACAGAGGAGCCAAACACCCCCTTCACGCGGTGAGGGAGCAGCGTTCATTTCCTGGACATTAAAGGCCGAGCATTACAAGTGCGGAGGGAAAGCAGAGTGTGAATTTGACTTAAGCTTGAAAACCCTTGCAGTATTTTTTTCCCCCATCGCAGAACGAACATTTTTCTTTATTTTTGCCAACATGGTAGCAACCAATGAGACAATCGTGTCAAACAGAAGAAGGCTTTGGGCTTAGGTCGACTTGGGACCAGACACGCACCTGGCCTTTCTGGTCTGTGTGACCTGGGACAGTGGCACTCCACCCCTCTGAGCCGCAGTTTCCTTCGTGTAAAGTGGGGGCAACAGCACTTACTTTGCCGTGAATTTCATGCTCTGACCCCGGCAAGGCACAGGGGCAGGAATTGTTCATTGTTAGCTGTAGTTATCACCCATGTCTGCAGAATTGATACTGGGGACAAGACAGACATATCCTCTGTCCAATCAGAGGGTTCGGCTTGCTTACTTCTGATGTCACTCGATCTTACGATCGCACATTCCGATTAGAAACCACCAGATTCAGGATGTGGGCGTTCATCGGCCGACTGTAGTTTTTTTCTCTGCACGACGGTGAAATATTTGTGCGGGTCTTTACAGGTTGCAGTTTTCCGTTCGGGGCTTTGCCTTAACTCTGTGCGGTGCTCCTGGAATTACGATCCCGTTTCTTTGGTGAGAAAATAGAGACTCGGGGAGGTGCAGTGTCATGCCTGAGTTGCCTGAATGTCCCCTGCTCCCAAGCGGTGAGGTCAGCCTGGTTCTCAGACTCTAGATCCCCCCTTTCCCTCATGACTTTTCCAGCATGGGACAGTCACGAGAAGGGCTACTCAGTCGGCTTGTCTGAAATTCCCCCGCAGGGTCAACCTCAGGACAGCAAGCTGGAACACCCCCAGTTCATGTCAGCCGATGCCGTGAATGAAGACCTCGCCCTGAATGACCAGATGATAGACATTCTGACCTCGGAGGACCCTGGGAGCATGCTGCAAGCCTTGGAAGAGTAAGACTTCTAATTCCCAGTGTACCTCTTTGGGTGTGATGAATGGGTTCCCTACAGGGGCATGAGAGCCAGCACTGAGCATATTTCATTCATTCATAAATCCACTCATTCAGTCGTTCATCCCTCCGTCATCACAATCAGACAGCTGCTACACTCTGAGCACTTTGCTTGGTATTTGGGACAGGAGATGAGCAAGACATAGTTCGTACTGTGACACAGTCCGACATAGTGACCACCAAAGTTTGATGAGCATCGTGCTAAAGGGAAGGACAGGGCCGCTGAGCCGAGACAAAGAAGGTGCCTCCAAGGGGGTCATGGGCGTGCTTCTCCCAGGAGGTGGTATTTTAACTAATTCCCAAAGCCTGGGTAGAAGCTTTCCCAGTGGATTCAAGGAGAAAAGACTCTTCACACGGAGGGAGGGAAGGGCAGATGCCGGGACAGGAGATGACCAAGAGTCGTCTGGCGAAGTGTGCGTCGCGGAGCATGGCGGCGGTGCGGGGGGCGCCGAGTGCAGTAAAGCAGAGGCACCCGCTGCTGGAGAGTGAGGCCAGACCAGGCGGCGTGTCCTTGGCTGAACTAATCTCGTTCTTTTTATTTATTTGACAAGTGCTCACAGGGTATGGCCTAGTGCCACAGAACATAGTCTCAGGGCCGGTTCCAAGAACATTGCAAACACTAACTCAGAGCCTCTTAACTCCGGGAGGCAGGTACTGCTGTTGCTGCCATCTCACCGATGAGGACTTGAGACAGGGAGCTTGTCCCAGGGCCTGTGCTTGGAAGTGGGAGGGCGGGGTTTCAGACACAGGATGCAGGATGCGGGACACAGGCAGCCTGGCTCCAGGGTGCCCGCTCTCAGTCAGCGTACCGCACCGCCCGCGCCTTCTCCTGGCGGCGGGCTCACAGTCCACTGGGGACTGGCACGCCCTCCTCCCTTTCACCAGATAACTTACCTATGGCTTCTTTGTGTGTTTCCTTTTGTCAGTTTCTAGTTGTCTGCTACAATCTTCAATCTCTTATGTTTCCTCATACAGGGCGGGGCAAAAGTAGATGTGCAGTTCTGTGTATGGAAAATAAAATAAATAATAATACAAGACTAAACTGTTTCACCTCTTCACAACTGTAGACCTACTTTTGCCCCAACCCATATGAAGCATAATGATTTTTTTTTTTAGATTTTATTTATTTTATTTTTAGACAGAGAGGAAGGGAGGGAGAAAGAGAGGGAGAGAAACATCAATGTGTGGTTGCCTCTTGGACGCCCCTCACTGGGGACCCAGCCTGCAACCCAGGCAGGTGACCTGACTGGGGAATCGAACCGGCAACCCTTTGGTTCACAGGCCAACGCTCAACCCATTGAGCTACAGCAGCTGGGGCATGAAGCATCATGATTTTAAAGCCTCTGCCCAAACACTTCATTATCTCCACCCCTGTTCTGTGCCTGCTGCCTGTCGTTCTGCTCAGTTTGTGATCGTATTTTCTTGCTTCCTCGTACCCCTGGGCAGTTTTGATTGTGTGACACACGTTGTACCTGAAAACCGAGAAGGTGCTTAAGGACCGGGCTGATGTAGTCACCGCAGTGCAGTCAGCGAAATCCTTCAAAGCCGGGCTTCGGTTCCTTCCAGGGCTCGTCTGGTGGAATCCTTTTGCTCCTAGGGTATCTGCACTGATCAAAAGGCCAGGGGTTTTTTATCAGGGTAGCCTGTCCTTGGAGTCTTTGGGCTCAAGTTTTCATCTCCCCAGGTCTATGAGTGGGTTGAAAATCCTGCCGAGTGGGTCAGCCTCCGGGCTGAGCGACCACAAATGCGGGCCCGCCCTCCCAGCACTTCCTTATCCCCACAGTCTTGACCTCGTGCGTTTTCGCTGCCTTGTTAGCTCGCAGATGCTCTCAAGCAGAATTCGTGTTTTGTCTGGCTTTTCTAATTATTCTCATTGGCATAGATTTGTCCAAATGACTTCGGGCTTTCTCCTTGGGGACAGACCCCTGAAGGCATCTTAGCGTGAACCATTCTCCAGGTGATGAACCAGACGCCGTCCCTGCCATCAGAGGCAGACACAGTCCCTGCCATCGGAGGCAGGCAGGCGTGGGAGCAGACAAGGCTCTGAATAGCACAGCAATGGGGCCCTTGGTCCCCGGGCTTAGATCCGGTCTAACTGGGGCTTGCTCCCACGCAGCCCTGGGTCAGCTACTGAAGCGAAGGTGAAGGTGTCGCATGGAGAAGGGACTCTGCGTGTGTGGGACTCCACAGTAGGCCCTGGAGACCTGGGGGCTGGTTTTTAATGGCGAAGATTTGTGTTTCAAAAGATGCACATAGAGAACGGCTTAGGGGGCGAATCCAGGGGTCCGTTGCAGGAGGACGTGGTTGTGACCTGGGGCAGGAGCAGCCGCCCTGGGAGCAGAGGGCTCTCAGCAGGAGGGACCCACAGAACCCGGTCGCCCCACCGTGACGCTGGTGGAGGGGGGCGCCTCCGGTGACTCCCCGGTCCTGGGTTTTGTTTGTTAGTTGTTGTTTTTTGAGTGGGGGCGGCGGGAGCACCCTGTAGCTGCGGTTGCCCAGCAGGTCCGGAGCTGCAGGAAGGTCCAGACGGGAGGCGGGGGAAGGGCACCCTTCGGCACAGCGTCTGGTGCTGAGTCTGGGCGGAGATCTTCGGAAGATCCATTTATGCCAAACGCGCCACCCGAGTGGGTTGGATTCTCATATTGGAGCTTTTCCTTTGCTTGCTCATTACGCTGACTTATTAGTGATGGGGCCACGTGGCAGCCTCTTGAGCTGGGTCGCATGCACGGCAGACTCTCTCTGACCCTGGGTTCCAAGTGCA
The DNA here is from genome assembly GCA_004026545.1 of Mormoops blainvillei. Classification (NCBI taxonomy): domain Eukaryota; kingdom Metazoa; phylum Chordata; class Mammalia; order Chiroptera; family Mormoopidae; genus Mormoops; species Mormoops blainvillei. The sequence goes on along the minus strand of PVJD01012588.1, from coordinate 8,700 downwards.
CAGCTTTCCCGGGGAGCTGTTTCTGTAGATTTTTTTGAGGAGTCTCGAGGCTGGTCAAATGAAACGCCTTATATTTTTAGATAATACCTCACAGTTGTTTAGCAATTAAAAAGACAGTTTCTCTCCCAGCCCTCGGTTATTGTGGTCCTCCTGCCAACCCCTTGTCGGGCATCTGTGTTCTGGATTTGACAGCCGAAGACTCTGATGCTCGGCTCAGTGAAGAGGCTTATCCACAGTCACCCGTCTGGTACGTGACAGAACAGGACTTGAGCTTTCTCACTCTTTAGCCTCAAGCACGTTATGGTTTACGTTTATTCTCAGGGCCTCAGTTTCCTCCTCTGTGCCCTGGGGCACCGTGAGCTACCACCTTGGGGCACCGTCAGGGTGAATGTCACGGAAGAGACGTGGTGGTAATGAGTCCTCACTGCGGTGTCGGCCCTGAGCCTGGCCCGATTTGTGGGGAGGAGAGCAGACCCTGCAGAGGAGCCGCCCAGGTGACCACGGTCTCCTCAGGCCATTCTCAGGGGCCTTGCTAGCAGCAGCTGGACCTGGGGAGGGCTGGAGGCAAAGCCGAGCAGCTGTGTGATCCTGTGGCCCAGGAACCTGGGAGCTGTGTCCTGTGTCTCTGTCCTGTGGCCATGTTCGGTGGCGATATCCTGTGGCCCGTGTCTTGTGGCCATGTCCTGTGGCCCGTGTCCTGTGTCCCATGGCCATGTTCTGTGGCACATAGAGATGGGCCCAAGGCAGACACAGGCACTTAGTGCACTGTCCCTGCGCCAGGAGTGCCAGGTCCTAGACCTGAGAGGACAGCTCTCTCGGGTCTGACTCGGGGCTCTCCGTGAGCCGAGTGGGCGCCCTCGGTGGAGAGGGGCCCCCATCCCACTCGGAAGGACGCTCTGCCCGGCTGCACTCCCCCGTGCCCTGCCAGACCCCCCTACCTAAGTGCAGGACCGCCCTCGCACCTGGCTGGGAACCGGCCCCATTGACTCACTGCTGGGTGTCAGGGTCGTGCAGCGCAACCAGTTGAACTTTGCGCAGCCACTCAGATGTGATCCTTCGTTTTAGTTTAACTCCCTCATCAGGGGACAAGGGTGACAAATTAAAACTCGCCACACTGCCCCAGAGGGAGGAGGGAGGAGGAGGAGGATAGCCAGTGGGAGGAAGGGGAGTCCCTGACAGGCCTGTAAGTGTCTCTTGTTACACGAAGCGGTGTGAGCAGGCAGGGGATTATTAGCAAAGTGCTCCTAGCTCGGCGAAACGATTTGGCCGGTCTGATCAGCACCTAGGTACTTAATTGGCAAGTGGGTAGTACTGTTTAACCTTCTGGCTGGAGTACTTAGAACTTTAAAATAGGAAAGTACTTGAAAATGAACCCTCCTTTGTTTCTGGTTCAAGAAGTGGTGGAGTATGTGTCAGAACCCACGCCTCCCTCCATCCCTGTCCCTGCCTCTTATGAAATGTGTGTGGCCACTGCAGTGGGCTGGTGCAACACCGTATTCCTGTAGCTCTGGAATTTTGTGCTTAGGTCTCCTTGGGAGCCGATTCCATTTTGCCTGAAGTGTGTTTAACATTCATTACCAAGCAGGACCTGAGACCACCTTGCTTGAGAGCTAATGGACGCCCTGCTGCTGCCGCCTCCTTCCCCACTGGCTTCTGTCCCTCACCTGCCCACCCCACGGTCACTGTGTACTGAGCAGCAGCTCTGCTCAATCACTGTGGCTGGGTGCTCACTGGAGGGACCTGGAGACACAGTTTTAGCCGTAGCATCGTGGGTTACTTTCCATCTTTCCATCTTGGCTTACGGGAGCACCTCAAAAGAAAATGTCCCTCTGAACATCAGGGGCTTAGTGTGCCTGGAAATCTGTCATGGTCCCTAGCTAAAAATAGCTTTTCTTTCTCCTGCCATTTACTCACTTTGCTTGTAATTCTTCAGCGGGGGTTCGCTGGGATTCTGAATAGCCCGTTAGGTGGCTTGATGGCCACCTCATTTCTAAGACCCATCAGAGTGGTTACTTTGCTCTGTCTCACTGGCTTGTTTATTGATTGATTGATTAGGGGGTGGGGGAGATGGGAAAGACAAACATGGATGTGAGAGAGCAACATCAATTGGTTGCCTCTCAAATGCACCCCGATCAGGGACCGAACCCACAACTTAGGCATGTGCCTTGATAGGGAATCAACTGGCAACCTTTTGCTTTTCGGGGCAATGCCCAACCCCCTGAGTCACACGGGTCAGGGCCTGCTGATTTTGTTTGTTTGTTTGTTTGTTTGTTTGTTTTTGACAAAGAGCGTTTCCTTGGTTGGCTTGGTGGTTTCTCTTGCATGCCAGTCACTTGCAGGCTGCCTCTTATGGGGAGGACTTGAGGGAGGAATATTAGTCCCTTCCATTCTCATCAGGCTCCTTGACTGGTGCCCTGATGGATGGCGGTGTCAGCGCCAGGCATGCTGGGACAGGAGGAGGGAGGAATTGCGTGCCACTGGCTGGCCCCGGAAGCTTCTAGAGGCAGGGAGTGCCCACCATGGTTTAGCTCTGGCTTTGCTCTGGCCCTGACCACTGCCCAGCACCTCTTGCCCACGACCGTGTTTAATTCTCGCGGCAGCTCCCACAAGGAAGCTGAGAATCAGACGGGCTTTCTGGTTTTGCCTAAGGCCGCACAAGTGGTAACGGATTTGGGCCCGAGTGCTTTCAAATCCACTGTTTGATTGACACAACAGCTTTTTAAAAGACCAAGCTTAGATTTTTCCAGAGGGTGAAAGAAACAATAAGAGAAGAAAGAAATTCCAAGCCTGTGTTTATTTCCTCTGTTCCCTTGAGGAGGCTTATCGCTGTCTTTTGATGTTACCAATGTGGCCTTCTAAACTGCCTCAAAATTATGGCTCGTACAAAGTAGGGGTTCAGTCAGCGTTGGTTGAATGGAGCCCGTTGAAAACGGGAATCGAGTAGTTTCTCATGTGCCAGCCGTGCAGTGTGTTTCTTACAACTGCTGCCCTTTTCAACCCGGAGAAACACTCCCAGAGGTGTGACTCGGTCCCTCATCTCGCACCCCGAAGCCGTTTACCCAAGTTTCTGTTGCTCGTTCACTCTCTCCCTGCATGCTTGGTTCACGGGGGCATCCTGCCGTGGTTATTCGGCAGACCCTCGCTGGGGGGCCCTTACGCACCGGGCATGTGCAGACCCTGCTGGGCGCTGCAGCATCCTGAATTCTGTCCCCCTGAATTTGATAAGCAGAATACAAATGCAGCGCCTATGACGACACCCTCGTCACTGTGGCAAGGGCCGAGTGGGAACAGGAATAGCGGGGGGCCTGTCCATGGGGCCTCGGGGAGGCCCCTTGCAGAGAGGGCCAGTGAAGCTGAGACTGAGTGATGGGCACTCTGGGGGGCAGCACGTGCAGAGCTCAGGGCACAGTGTTTGATGATCAAAGAAGAGGACGAGGCCAGGGTGGCAGGAGCCCGGGAGGGGGGCTGGAGGCCACGCGCAGCCAGTGTGCGCCATTCCTAGGGCAGCTCCCCCCACCCCCACGCCAGTCTTTATCCTGGAACTCGGACTTTCCACACATCGCACACGAGGCTGTCGGAGGCCACCTGGTTTGTCTGTCTTTTTTGTGCGATGTCGCTGTCTTCTGGCTTCCCCATCCAGGCAGGAAGTTCTCAAGGGCAGGAGCTTTGTGTCTTGCTTCATTGGTCCATCCCCAAGGCCTCAGACGGTGCCTGGCACACAGCAGGTGCCCGTGGGGCTGGAACTGCGCCACAGCAGTGTGCATGATGGGCGGTCACCAGCACAGGAAATCAGAGGCTCTCTGGTGACTTTGATAGCAAAGATTACGAGAAGCTGCAATGTTTCTCAAGGTGGAAGACGACACGGTGTGTTCCCTGAGGCGACATGGCCTCACTGGTTGCCCAGAGCCCCCCTGAAGACGTCCGGCCACGCCTAGGACACCCTCGCAGGGGACGTGCTGCCAGGAGCCGGAGCCCTCCGCCCTCCGCACGGAGCCGTGCCACTGCGCCCTGTGCGCCGATCGGCTGCTCACTCCCCCCGCCCCCCGCCACAGAGCAGGGAGAAGGCCAGTCTCCCCGGAGGATCTCCCAGGATTTAGGCCTGTCTGACGCCCATCCTATAGGCTCATGTGCATTTGTGGGATTGAGGAATGGATGAGGGACAGTCAGCAAGACCTGCTGATGGGGTGGGAGCGGTTTGCCAGCTGTCAAGGATGACGCCGAAGTTTCAGGCTGAGCACCTGGGCAGACGTGGTGCTGTTTCCTAAGATGATCAGAGAGGGGCGCATTCACTGCCATCGGGAGTTGGAATTGGTGACTTAAAGATGCCCTGGGGACTCCAGGATGGGGGTATCCAGGGGCATCCATGTTTAGGTCTGTTCTCAGAAAGGTCTGGGCTAGAGATGGAAAGTCAAGGTGGGGATTGAAGGAGGAACCTATGGAGAAGGACCGAGAGGGATGGGGGACCCAGGCAGGGCCTAGGAATTCGCGCCCCGAGAAATCACAGGTGCCTGGGGAAGCCGAAGAGAAGGGCGTCCCGGAGGACGGGGTGACCGTCTTGTGTCTCCCAGCGCCTCGAGTTCAGTCAAGGGAGGACTGAGATGTGGCTTGATTTTCACGACCAGGAGGCACCCGTGACCAGAGCAGGTCTGGGGGAGAGGCGGGGCGGAAAGCCAGAGCAGCGGCACGGCAACAAGAAGCACAGACAGCCGCTGTGAGGTGGCTTGCTGTGTAACCCACCGTCCAGACGACATGTGTCTGGGTCGCTCTTGCATTTCTGGGAGGGGCGATGTCAGAGCACCAAACGGCCGACACCAGCATCCTGGCCACATGCATCCAGCCAAGGGGGGCAGCCCGGCCCTCACACCTGTGCCTCGCGGCCGGCTTTCCTGCGAGGTGGTGGAACCCCGCCAGTGCCTGACAGACCAGCGCGGGATTGTTACGGGGGACATAACGGGGACTGCTTCAGAGCAGCTGTAATGCCTCCGGTTTCCATGGCAACCCTCACTGTCATCTTCCCAGCAAAATGAGGGTTGTCTTGGAGGAGTCCCATGTCCATCAAATGCCTTCCTTCTCGCAGCAAGTGTACTGAGCGCCTGCTGAGCACTTGGCGCTGTGCGGGGGGCTTGGGGGGAAGCCGAGAAAACGAGGCCCCCCCGGGGCCCGCTGTCTGCAGGGAGAAGCAGCTCACATGGAGTAATACAGGGCGGCGAGACGGGCAGCGGGTGGGAACGGTCCGCTAGCAGCACCCCCCCCTCCCCCTGGTCCCTGCCACGGTGCCTCTGCTGGGGCTACTGGTTTACACAGGGTCTGGTTAACCTTTGCCGGGGGGAGGGATGTTCTGTCTGACTTAGCACCGACCCTTCCCACAACGCCCCTCTGGACCATGAGGTCCACTCGTCCTCTTAGGGGTTTCTTAGAAATAAAAGGAATCACCTCAACTGTCGGGGGCATCCGAGGGGTGTTGTAGAGCTCTCCTCCCCTGCACCTTGAGTTCTGCGCCAGCTGGGAAGTCAGACACCCATCAGGCATGTCCTCCAACTTGGCCCAAAGAGCAGCCCCCTCCCCCCATCACTTTTCTAACTTAGAAAAGCGAGGTCGGATGACGAGGCTTTGATCGGCAGAGCGAGCGGCCCCACAGTGAGACGCCCCACAGTGAGACGCCCCACAGTGAGACGCTGCAGGCCCCGCGGAGCCAACAAGCACTATGGCAGCCGAAGCGCCTCCTCCCAAGGCGGGGAAGGAGCGCAGAGCCCCTCCCCAGCTCTGCCCGTTTGCGTCAGCCAGCCTCAACCCAGCGGGGCTCTGCGAACCTCCGGGAGGGCCTGTCTGGCCCGGAGAGATTTGCAGGCCAGAGGTTCTGGGTGTGATCTGTCGTCGGGGAAGCTGCCTGGGGACAGGAGTGGTTTAGGCACCTGCAGGACTTCAGGGGACTTCAGGGAACTTCAGGGTCATCAGGTGGTCTGGGGTTGTTGGCATGTGGCTGGGTGGGCGGCTGGGGATGGTAGGATGGAGAGAGAGGAGAGCCAGGGGTGGGGGTGGGGCGCAGGCTTTGGGCTTGGATTTGGAGGGGTCTGTGGGCCTTGAGAAGGTGAACGCTGCTGAGGCCGGACACCTACTCGCCTCTGCTCGTACCTCCTTGCAGTGCGAGCCCTGGGCCCCGTCTTTGTGAGCGCCCGTGGGTCTTGCGTGGCGAAGCTCACCCAGGGAGTCAGTGCGGATTTCTTTACTTCCACGAAAACCTTTGCTGTGTCGTTTTTGCTCTTTTTTTCACAAACGCAGGAAAACATCCAAGATGTTTAGTTGACGCTCATGCGCACAGATGTCTTTGGAGGACGTTCCTTCGCGGTCACTGTGGCCTGAGTGAGGGGGATGTCAGACCGAGGTCCCTAAATTGTCACGGGCATTTCAGTGCTGGGGGTGGTCTGCTGTCCAGTGGGTGTACTGTCCCTGAAGGCGATAGTCGCACCTCTCAGAACACCGACGTCAGGTCAGCCCTTTGCGGCCCTGGTCCCTGAACTCGCTCTTTATTCCCTCATCCAGCCCATGCTCCCTGAGCGCTTTCTCACCCGGGACCACGTGCCCGGTGCTGTGGGTGCAGAGCTCGGTGAGGTGTGCCCCGCACTTTCCAGGAGCTCACCGTCGTGGAGATGACAGCCCGGCAAGGTGGGCTGGGGTGCGGGCAGCAGGGCACAGAGCGTCGCGTGGGGGAGGGGGCTTTAGTTCTGCCTACGGAGACCAGGTGGCCTCCCCGGGAAGCCATGGGCTAGATGACCAAGGAGCCAGAGGGAGAGGGAGGGTGCCGAGTCCCCTGCTCGATGAGGCCCAGCGGACGTAGGCTTGCGCCTCATCTGTCCAGGACATTTAACGAGCACCCCCTGCTGCCAGGCACTGCAGGTGCTGGGGTACCGCGGGGACCGAAACAAAGTCTCCATGCTCGCAAGCTGTCTGCGGTCTGGGGGCGGGAAATGAAGGTGAGCTGTGGGGGGTGGTAGGTAGGTCGATGCAGGACAACCCCTTGGGGGATGGGAGCGCTGTGTTAAGGAGGGCCGCGGGCATCTGCTTCCTGACAGGTGGCTTTGGGGAAGGGAAAGTGCCAGAGGGAAGCACGAGGCTGCGCCCCCTTCTCCCTGGGGAAGGAGTGAGGAAGTGGGTCGATTCTTGGTGCTGCCAAGGCTCTCCGAGGCCGCCTGGTCTAAGTTCCTGGTCAGAGCAGAAATAGTCTCTCTGGTATGCCTGCGAGGGGCCAGCCCATTTTGCGGGGATACCTTACCGATCGTGAGGGACTACTACCCCTTGGAGATTGCTGTCACGGTTGAAACGTGCACCCCCAAAAAGGCGTGCAGAAATCCGAACCCCGGGACCCGCGAATGTGACCTTATTTGGAATAGCACCTCGGCAGATGTAATCAAGCCAAGATGAGGTCGCTCGGGGCGCCTTAATCCAGGGCAACTGGGGACCTAATAAGAAGAGGGAAACTTGGGCACGGACCCAGGGAGAACACCCCATGAAGACAGAGGCAGAGGCCGGAGTGAGGGTACTACCAGTCGAGGACCGCCGGCCGCGCCAGAAGCTGGGACAGGGGCCTGGAATAAATTGTCCTTCACAACCTCGGAAGGAGCCAGTCCTATCAGCACCTCAGTGTTGGGTGTCTGGCCCCTGGAGCTGTGACACCATACATTCCTGTTGACTCAAGCCACCCAATTTGGGACACTTGGTTACAGCAGCCCTAGGCGGCAAATACAGTTGCCCGTCTCAGGGGCGGGCAGCCCTGGGTCCTTGAAAGGCCCTCCTTATTTTTAACCAAAGATGGTAAACAGCCAGGTGACCGGTGGTGCCATCCCAACACGTCCCCCCCTCAGAATCCCTCCCTGCGACAGCTCTCTCCTCATTGCATTTTGCGGCCACCACCCGAGTCCCAGCCATTTCTATGTCTTCACTGGCCTCCTGCACTAACCTCACGTCCACCCTGACCCTCTCCCCATTCTCCACACACCAGCTGGGGGGGTCTTTTCAGCGACCCTGCTTGGGGCACCTGTTGCTGAAAGCCCTGTGACAGCTTTAATCCTCATCACGGCCCACGAGGCCCTGTCCCCTGCCCAAGGCTGTGTGGCATGACTTGGAGGCCGTTCATGTGCACGTGATCACAGTGGGCAGATACCCGTAAGGGCGCCGTGAAGAGGACAGTGGGACTGGGAACAGTGGTGGAAATTCTAGGGGGGTGGAGTTCAGCGAATTAGGAAGAAGGCTGTTTCGCTGTCTGAGCGCCCCAATAATGGAAGAGCCTGCCTGGAGAGGCAGTTAGCTCCCCACACCCCCGGGTGCGTAAAGCAGAGTCTGGGGTCGTTCCAGCGGGGGAGACGCTGAAGAAACCTGAGCACTGGGTGGAAGGCTGGCTTAGCTGGCATTCAGGCTTCTCTCATGCCTACAGCCACCTTTAAATGTTTTATCCTGCAGCTTCATTCATTTGCTCTTCAGGTAGAACGCCGTCTGTCTTTATAAAGAGGAGTTTCAAGTGTTGTCTATCTAGCTGTGTCCCACCTGTCCACTCCTCTGTTTATCCATCCTCTCATTTATTCACCTACCCATCCACCCATCCATCCATCCATCCTCTCATCTGCTCATGAATCCCTCCATCCACCCACCCATGCACTCGCCCACCCACCCATCCATCTAACTACCTGCCCATCCACTTATCCATCC
>PVJD01012587.1:0-38872 GCA_004026545.1 Mormoops blainvillei | reverse complement strand
AAAACAAAGAGTTCCAGGCTTTTAGTAATTTAAATGAACTATTTATAGGTGAGATGAGGTTTGTGATTTGACTAAAAATAACCCATTGATTGAATGAGAAAAAGTGGCTGATGGTCTAAGCAAATTAAAATGGATTATTATGATAATTGTTGAAGCTGGTAAATGCTACCAGATGTGGTATATTATTATACCAGATGTGCTATACCAGATGTCGAGAGACATTTTCTCTAGATCTACATGTGTTTAAAATAATTTACGAACTATTAGAAATTCATATAAAATGTTATGAGAGGATAAAGTTGATAGTCTCTACTGTAATACAGAGGAAAAGAACAAATTTATAAAAAATGAAAAGAAGATGATTTACATTAAGGGCAAAGAATTGCAATACCTTCTTCTCTAAAAAATAACCTTTATTTAAAAAGCAAAACAAAACAAAACATAAAGATAGAAAACCTTAAAGACTAATTGAGGAAAGCTTTCATGAATTAAAAAAAGACACAAATTCTTAGTTTTATTCAACTAATACTTTCAGCAAATGCATTGAACACAGCCTATGGATAGACACTCTTATAGATACAGTAGTAAACAAATAAGAAAAAAATTGAATGGAGTTAAATTTATTTCATGAAAAATTAATACCCTAATAACATTTTAAAAAGAAAGATAATTAAAATAATTATATCTTTAATCAGGTAGTAAACATTTCACTCGGAGGAACCAAAGTGAGCTTAACATAACTCTATTTTTTTATAGAAGAGAGTATATTTTTTAAAAGGGTAAAATAAAATCTTCACCAGAGCTTTTTAATTTGTAGTGAAAAGACTTAAGGTGGGGAAAGGGAAAACACCATGTAGGAAGAAGAAACGGAAATGTTAATGGAAACTGACACAGAAACTGAGATGTGTTTATTAAAGTTTGACAAGATAGCTCATTAAATGCGGTAATGTAGTTTATTTTGAATGACATACCACTCAGTTTTTGGCTAGGATAAAGCAGACATTTTCCCCCCTCAAGGTATGAAGGGCCAGCTCAAAAACTTTCTAAATTAAAAGTGTAACACTACACATCATTTTCCACAATGCAGAGAAATATTGCCAATGATCACCAAAGGAAGGGAAGATGATCTTGAAGAAGCTGGTCCTTTTTTATTAATATACCCATGCTAAGATGCCACTCTGCTTATTATTGTGGGCTCATGTTAACAATCACTGTAATACTCTGTGTTAAATTTGTTTAAGAAGCTACAGAGTTAGTGTTCTGTTAAAAAGTCCAATTTGCTTGTATACTGTGTATATGCACTGATAGAAGACATAATATATTCTGCGGGAAACAGAGCCACTACAACAGGCATTCTAGCTAAAATCAGAAAAATGTCTGAATAAAAGCAGGTTGCTAACATTCTATAGAGACATTCATCTAAAGTAATAGTGATTTTTAAGTGTCATTTAAAAGGCTTCTATTTTATTTCTAAGCAAGTCAATTTATGATTTGTACTTTGATTGGCATTATTCCATAGTTAATTTTAATAGACAAAAGCATTGATATTATGGATTACTTAGCCATTTCTTCAATTTATATATTATCAAAGTTGAAGGAAAATGCTGAGATAGTAAGACATTTCAATAAACCCTTAGTAAAAGTATTTTAAAACTTGACTCAATTAAGAATAAAGTTTCCAACACGAAAGTGCACTCTTTTGGTTTTTTATCAATATTTCACTACCTGATACAAAAGATACACTCCAGGGGTACTGTCAGAGTCAAATGGCTGAAACATTTTTACCTGATTCTCCCAGTTTATTTCATGGACTTATTGTTTAAATATTAACATAATTCTTGAACATTCTATGTTGTGTTTTAACACAGTAAACATTAACAATTACATTTTATTAGCCACCTTCACATTTTTCACAATGGGTTGGTGTCTATTCTTCCTTTACCAAGTTATGATAATGATAATAATAATATTTGATATATAGAGTATAAATCTTTTGCCATGCAGTATTCTGTGTTCTACACACATTCAATTTCCATAGCAACTCTATGAGTGAGATGCTTTTGTTAAGTCCCTAGTTTAGAGATGACAAAACCATGACCCAGAAAAATAAGTAATTGTACAGTGGCACACAGTAGATAGGAAATGAGGATAGAATCATACTGAGATAGAAAGAACTTTAAGCCTGAAATTTCACCACTGCAAAGTACCACCTCCATGAAACCAATATGAAGATACTGAACTAAGAATTTTTTTTCACCAAAATAGGGAAGTTGTCTTTCATTTTTTCTTTTCAAACAGATTTCCAATTTCTTGCTCCTTCTCTTTTCCTTCAAACAAGATAAACACAAAAAGCCCACACCAAGACACATCATAATTAAAATACCAATGTTTAAAGATAAAGATGAAATCTTAAAAACAGCAAGAAAAAAAGCAGATGGTTACCTAGAGGGGAGTTCCCATAAGACTGTCAGTTGATTTCTCAAAAGAAACTTTGCAGGCCAGAGGGGGTCGGCAAGAAATATTCAAAGTTGTGGAAAGCAGTGACCTATAGCCAAGATTGTTCTACCCAGCAAAGCTATCATTTATAATCAAAGGTCAAATAAAGACAAAAAAATTAGAGTTCATCATCACCAAACCATTACTATATGAAATGTTAAAGGGACTTATTTAATAAAAAGCAGAAGATCAAAACTATGAACAATAAAATGACAATAAACACACACCTATCAACAATCTAATCTAAAAAAGAAATTAAGCAAATAAGAAGAACAGAGACAAATTCACAGATATGGAGCATTTTGATGGTTGCCAGATGGGGGAGTGGGTGAAGAAGTGAGGGGATTAAAAAAGAGAGTAGTATAAGCAGCCCCGGTGACAACTTCAAGAGGCCCAAAATTTGCAAAATAGGGGTTCCAGGAGGAAAAGAGAAAGAGCAAGAAATTGGAAATCTATTTGAAAAAATAATGAAGGAAAACTTCCCTAATTTGGTGAAGGAAAGAGACATACAAGTCCAGGAAGCGTAGAGTGTCTCAGTCAGGTTGGACCCAAAGAGGACCACACCAAGAAGTATCAGAATTAAAGTGTCAAAGTTAAAGATAAAGAGAGAATCTTACAAGCAGCAAGAGAAAAGCAGGGGGTTACCTACAAAGGAGTTCCCATGAGACTGTCAGCTGATTTCTCAAAAGAAACTTTGCAGGCAAGAAGGGACTGGCAAGAAGTATTCAAAGACATGAAAAGCAAGGACCTACAATGAAGATTCGTCTATTCAGCAAAGCTACCATTTAGAGTGGAAGGGCAGATAAAGTGCTTCCCAGACAAGACAAAAGTAAAGGTAAAGGAGTTCATCATCACCAAGCCATTATTACATGAAATGTTAAAGGAACTTATTTAAGAAAAAGGAGATCAAAACTATGAATGTTAAAATGACAAGAAACTCACAAGTATCAACAACAGAATCTAAAAAAAAAAACAAACAAAAATAAAAACTAACTAAGCAAACAACCAGAACAGGAACAGAATCATAGGTATGGGGATTATTTGAAAGGTAATCAACTGGGAGAGGAAAGGAAGAGAAAGAGGGGAAGGGTGCAGGGATCAAGAAGCAATACTGGTAGGAACAAAATAGACAGGGGGGATGTTAAGAATAGTATAGGAACGGGAGAAGCCAAAGAACTTAAATGCACAACCCAAGGACGTGAACTTGGGGGGGTTTGTTGGAGGGAAAGGGGGTACTGGTGGAGGAAGGCAAAGGGAAAAAAATTGGGAGGAGTGTAATAGCACAATCAATAAAATATAGTTTTTAAAAAAGAAGTACAAATAGGTAGTCACAGAATAGCTTTGGGGACGTGAAGTATAGTATAGGAAATGGAGTAGCCAAGAACTTAAATGCATAACGCATGGACAGGAACAAAAGGGTGAGGATTGCCTGAGGGAGTAGGGAGTTGGAGGAGCAGAAGAGTAAAAATTGGGGCGAATGTAACAGCATAATCAATAAAATATAATTTAAAAGAAAAAAGCAAAGTTGTTTTTAATAAACTCCAAACCTCACCTATCAGAATTTCAAATAATTACATGAAAGTATTACATGTTTTTAAAATTATACATTTAAATTTCACATTATGACCTAGAAAAGTCCTTTCTAAATAGTGCACTTTCATGTGTTTGGGTTATTTTCTTTTTCACTCTTATTATTTGTTTTGGCAGAGATTATATCTTTTGAGAAAGATGTTTATGTTTTCCAACTTAAACTTGATTTTCTCCTTTTACAAACTTAAGTTATACTAGAAACACATTCAAAAACAGGATTTTTAGATATGAGCCTGTAAGCCTTTGCAACTTTTCACAGAGAACCAGCAGATTAAAAAGATCATCTTTCCTTCATTTCTACTTCCTTCAATTATAAATCTGAGAAGCTTATAAACTTTCCAAAATTCTATTGGTATCTGGGGATCAGTCTGAAATTTAGAGAGGAGTAGGGCTGCCAGGTTTAGAAATAAAAAATACAGTATGCTCAGTTAAATGTTAAATTCTGATGAGTAATGTTATATTGTATTTTATCTGGTAATGTTGAAGAAGAAACATAGAAAAAGCAAACTAAAAGAGGCATCTCAATTAAATTACACATTATCTTGTAATATTTATCAGTTAAAACGGGTCACCAGAAGTCAACACAGCTCCAGCAGATAGTTCAATGTCTCACTTTCCACTAAATTAATGTTGAAAAAATTAAGAATATTGGTTTGAATAGACCTCAAAATATTATTTGCCTAGGCCACCAACAGAGGGCTCATTTGGTATATGTAGTGGTGAATTGGTAAATCAGTTGTGGAAAGGATAAGGGGGCAGATTTATTGCATGTACCAACCTTTATCATGTAAATACCACCATCATGATAAATTTCAAGCTCTCAAAATTGGTTTGCCAAATATTTAATAATGCCAAATATTTAATAATAAGTTCTTACAAGATTAAAACTACATGAACATGCTGAAGCTGCCTTCCCAGAAACATGCGACACCCAGGAGTTTTAGGTCAATGTGGCTAAACTCATAGGCTTGGAACCAGAGAGGGAGAAGTGGAAGAGGAAAAAGATGTCACAAATTCAGACTTATTTAAATACTTCAGGGATGTATAAGCTCCATACTTGTGTTTAAAGAAATTCCTTCAGTTATCTCTTTAATAATCATATCTCTCAAGAGGCCTTCCATAATCAATTCCTAAGACCTCGGAACAAACGTGCTTTTCCCTTTTCCCATTGCTTGCAAGAATACATAGTATGCTTCAACCATCAGTAAACAGTAAAAAATTAATTATAATTAACTGTTAATATCTATTTAAATACCTGTCATGACTGACTATGAGCTCTCTAAAGGTAAGGATGAGTCTTATTCTTATTTGCACCCCAGAATCTTTCAGAATTTCTAGAATATAGGTGATCAATAAAATAAAGCTTGGTAGACTGAAGTATTAAAAATCCTTACACTTTTAGAAAAAGAGCTGGTGCTTACAGGATTCTTATCATTTCAATCTTAATTCCTCCAAAAAAAGAGCACTAATTTATCATCCTTATCAGAATGCCAAGCAAACTGAGTTTCATGTTATTGTTTATTGCCCTCCACTATAAATGTTTATGGAATTTCCTTTTTGAAGGCAACAAAGCTTTATATAATTATCCCTATAGTGAACTTTCAGAATAAGAGCTCCTGCAATAATTTTAGTATATAGTTTCTGTGACTTGTGTAGGCACCATTCCAACAGGTGTCGTATCTTATGGTGACAGTCCCAAGTTCACACATACTGATCTATTGCAGACCAGCAGAGCAAGCAGTTGATTAAAGTGGCCTGTCAGTGAAAGACAGATGAGAACGTATTTTATTTCAGGCCTTATGCCAAGCTAATGATGAGAAATAAGAAAAACAGAGGGCATAAATGATGCATTTGCTGAATCTGTTTTCATATCATTCTATAAAGTAATGTTTCCATTGAAATCAAGCATGTTGTTTTCACTCTTAAATTTGACAAAAAAAATTTTATTTCCTTCAGAAGAAAGTGAAGGTAAAACCATGAGTGAAAGAACTTTGGATCATGCTATAGCCATTTTTGAAATATTTTTCATGCAACATTTATGATCTAGCAATGTGTTAGTAGCCTCTGTGTATGATTTTGAACTGCATTTACAATAAATTTAACAATAATTCCCTGCTTAAACTTGGGTTATTGGGGAAAGAGTTTCAAACAGCAGATCATTAAATACAACCTTTCAAACTCAGAAGTCATGGCTCAAGAACCAATATGAGCTAAAATATCCAAAATATTAATAAACATATTTTATACATATAATATACAGAAACATTTTATATGGATATTTTTCCTAAACTAAAATTTTACATACCTAGTCTATGGAAAATAGAAATGTTTCTCCACTATTTTAATTAAATACAAATATGTTTAAAAAATGGCTCCTAGGTAAATAAAATTACATAAATTATGTCATACTGTATTGATAAAAGAGCCAAAAGTAACAACATTTGTCAAATTAATGTCAGTTGGTTGGTTGATTATTAACCTAGAAGGTTTATTGTTAACTCTATTGTTTTTATTTGACATTTTGAAATATTATACCAGAACTTCACTCCTGCTCATATGAAAAATCTAGATACTTAAGAATTCTCATAATTAAGAGCAAAGAGATGATACATGATTCAGAAACCAAAATACATATTAATTTCTGAAGATGAGTTTAAAGTAAAGCTGATTAAATGATTATAGAAATTAGTTTTAATTACAGAGCAAAGAGAAATGAAATGATAACACACATTCATTTCAGCAATTTGGCATTTTTATTGAAAGACGTTAATATTGTCCTGACTGGTGTGGCTCAGTGGGTTGGGCATTCCCTGTGGGCCAGTGTGATTCCCAGTCAAGGCACATGCCTGGCTGGCTGCCAGGTCCCCGCTTGATCACTGTTTCTCACACCGATGTTTCTCTCCCTCTCTCCCTTCCTTCCCCTCTGTCTAAAAGGAAAGAAATAAAATCTTTTTTAAAAAGCAAGGTGTTAATAATATTGAATCTCTGCTTACATAGTCTTTAATAGAAATGGACATCTTTATGAAAATTTCCTTTCTATTTAATCCGAATTTACTCTGGATTAATCATCTTCTGTAGTTTTTCTTAATTTTTTTCAGTAGCCCTATTGAATATCTATATAGGATACCACGTGACATTAAACCGGACTTTTTAATCAGTTTAACTGTTATTTAGGATCTTAGAAAATGCCAGCAAATCAGAATATGTCAGACTTGGAGGAATTTTAGGAATCAAATTGTCTAATATCTACCTGCACATCAGGAGTTAAAGTTATCAGAATTATTATAATTTAAAAATTAATACTCATGATTAAAATTTAGAAACCATGTTGTATTTAAAACCTGAAATGTTAGTACTGTTAATTTAGCATAAAGTATGACATGTATCTTTAATAAATTGTCCTGCAAATGTGCACTGAGTGGTTTTAAATTAAGCAGATGTTGTAAGATTGCTTTCCAAAAAGCCTGTAATATTTTACGTTCAATCCAGCAATATATGAGTGCCCTTTTTATCATGTTTCCTAATAAAAATTTTTGTGTTATGGTTGTTTTCATGTTTTACTTCTATATGAAGTGATTATTTTTTCTTATCATA
The DNA here is from genome assembly GCA_004026545.1 of Mormoops blainvillei. Classification (NCBI taxonomy): domain Eukaryota; kingdom Metazoa; phylum Chordata; class Mammalia; order Chiroptera; family Mormoopidae; genus Mormoops; species Mormoops blainvillei. The sequence goes on along the minus strand of PVJD01012587.1, from coordinate 31,192 downwards.
ATTTGCATATCCTTGTCTATTTGAATTGAAACAAGCTTATAATTCTTTGTAAAACTCTGTGGCAAACCAGTAGATTTATACTTTTTGAACATTTACTTATTTATTGATTCTACAAAATATTTGAGATCCTAATATGTAATATTATCACAAGGAAACCAGACAAAAATCCTTACCCTTCTGACCTAGAGGAATTGACATGTTAGAGTTAAGAGACAAAAATCTAAATAAAGAATATACATCTAGATATAGACATACAGATATTAAAAAGTAATGTCAGTGATAATCACTCATAAAAAGATAAGGCAGATGACTGGGATTTGAAATTTTAAATAGGATAGAGGGTGCACCAGGAAACTACTTTGGACAATACAGGCTTCTATGTAACCATCTGAAGGGCACAGAGAGGGATATTCCAGATTGAAAGAAAAACTAATGCAGATGTTAAAGAGCAATTTACAGAAAAAGAAAACCTAAATGGTCAATAAATATAAAAAACTCTTATGTTCAGACTCACTGATCTTTAAGAAAATACAAATAAAAATAAAATATATGTGTTTTCTCAAAATTGATGTGGTCAAATGAAAATACTGATATTGTTGGTGAAGATGTAAGAATACACAGTGGTAAATTTGCATAAGCAAATATTATACAAAAGTTAAAAAGAATGAATTCAAATTACTAAATGTTGTATGGAAACAGAATAATTTACACTGTCTCTTTGGAAAAGCAAATTATGAAGTAAAAAACAAAATAGTGAGGAGAGTAGAGGAGTGAGAGGAAATGAGAAGGGAGAGATGAGGGAAACAAGAAAGAGGGTAATAATTTTTTCTTTATAACTATCATTTTTAGGCTCCATCCTCAAATCTTTTTTTGTCCTATGGCTTTTATTTCTTTATATATACACATATGTATATATACAAACACAATATATAAAGGTATACATATGCATATATATTTGTATATATGCATATACTTATATATACACACATATATTTTTGTGGGGGTTTTTCAGTTTTTTTATATTATTTATTTTTTCATTTTTTTTATTGTTGTGTAATTACAGTTGTCCCACTTATCCCCCATTAATCTGGCCCGCCCTACACACCCCCACCTCCCATGATCAATCCCCCATCCCCGAAGTCTTTGTCCATGAGTCCATTATACATGCTCCTTGACGAAACTTCCCCTTTTAGCCCCATTATCCCTCTTCCCCGTTCCCTGTGGTTACTATGAGCTTGTTCTTTATTTCCATGTCTCTGGTTCTATTTTGCTTGCTTGTTTGTTCTGTTGGTGAGGTTCCACTTATAGGTGAGATCATATTGTATTTGTCTTCCACTGCCTGGCTTATTTCACTTAGCATAATGCTGTCCAGTTACATCCATGCTGTTGTAAATGCTAAGGATTCTTTCCTTCTTTCTGCTGCATAGTATTCCATTGTGTAAATGTAGCAGTTTTTTGATCCACTCATTTACTGAAGGGCACTTAGGTTGCTTCTAGCACTTGGCTATTGTAAACTGCGCTGCTATGAACATTGGAGTGCATAGGTTCTTCTGAATTGATGTTTCAGGATTCTTAGGGTAGAATCCCAGCAGTGGAATTGCCGAGACAAAAGGCCTTCCCATTTGTAGTTTTTTTGAGGAAATTCTGTACTGTTTACCCAGTGACTGCACCAGTCTGCATTCCTACCCACAATGTACTAGGGTAGCCTTTTCTCCACATCCTCATCAGCACTTGTTTGTTGATTTGTTTATGATGGCCATTCTGAGCAGTGTGAGGTTGTATCTCATTGTGGTTTTAATTTGCATCTCCCTGATGGCTAGTGATGCTGAGCATCCTTTTATATATCTCTGGGGCCTCTGTATGCCCTCTTTGGAGAAGTGTCTGTTCAGGTCCTTTGTCTTTTTTTTAATTGGATTGTCTCTCTGATGCGGAGTTGTATGAGTTCTTTATATATTTTGGAGATCACACCCTTTCCCAAGGTATCACTGGCAAATATATTTTTCCATAAGGTTGGCTCCCTTTTAATTATTCTCATATTTTCTTTAGCTGTGCAGAGCTTTTTAATTTGATGAAGTCCCTTGTGTTTATTCCTTCCTTTATGTCCCTTGCTCTAGGGACATATTGGTGAAAATATTGCTGCATGAAATATCTGAAATTTTCCTGCCTATGTTTTCTTCTAGGGCTTTTATGGTGTTGCAACTTATATTTAAGCCTTTTATCCATCTTGAGTTTATTTTTTGTGTATGGTGTAAGTTGGTGGTCGAATTTCATTTGTTTTGTTTTTTTTTTTGCACATAGCTGTCCAGATCTCCCAACACCATTTATTGAAGAAGCTATTTTTACTTCATTTTATGCTCCTCCCTCTTTGTCAAATATTAACTGACCATAGAAACATGGGCTTATTTCTGGGTTTTTTATTCTGTTCAATTGATCTATGTGTCTGTTTTTATGCAAGCATCAGACTCTTTTGATTATAGTGGCCTTATAACATAGTTTGATATCAGGTATTGTGATCCCTCTTACTTTGTTCTTCTTTCTCAAAATTACTGCAGCTATTCAGAGTTGTTTATGGTCCCATATAAATTTTTGAAACGTTTGTTATATATCTGTGAAACATGTCATTGGCATTTTAATAGGGATTGTGTTGAATCTATAAATTGCTTTGAGTAGTATGGCTATTTTAATGATGTTTATTCTTCTAATCCATGAGCACAGTGTATGCTTCCATTTATTTGTGTCTTCCTTAATTTCTTTCTTCAGTGTTGTGTAGTTTTCTGAGTACAGGTCTTTTATCTCCTTGGTTAGGTTTATTCCTAGGTACTATACTTTTCTTGTTACAAAGAATTGTAAAAAATTACTATGAATAACTATATGCCAAGAAATTTGAAAACCTGGGTGAAATGGACAAATTTCTAGAAAAATATAATTTTCTAAAACTACATATATTTTGATTCAGACTTTTTAAATTGACTATATTAAGGTCAAATTATTTTACTCAACCACATAGGTTTCAAGTGTCCAACTCAATAAAACATCATCTGCACATCGTACTGTGTGACCGTCACCCCAACCCAAGCTGAAGACAAAAGAAAGCTTATGCCAGAAAACCGAAGTTCTTCAACACTCATTCCCAGTTTCATTTCTTCATTAATATCCCTGAAAGGCAGCTGTCATAAATCTAACACTCTTTCAGTTCCTGACTTCATATTTTAGTAAGATGTAAATATATTCAGAAACAACATAGTTTTGGGGTGAGTGTATTCTATTAATCCACTTTTCTATTTAACCTTAATTTTTTTTTATATATTTCTAACTTTAGTGTAAAATCATGTCTTCTATTTAACTGCAGATAGTAGTTCATAACATGAACATCTGGTGATTTGCATGTGTATTACCTTACTGATGGACATTTTGGTTGTTCCTGATTTTGGCCTGCAAATTGTTAACTACGTCCGCCTGCTGATATCAACTGTGGAAGTGTTCTTGCTCTCAGAGCTGCCAGTTCATATGCATCGTCTGTTTAATGGTCAAAAGCACTCTGTGGTAATATTTCACAGTAACCCTTTTTACTGATTAGAAAATAAGGCTCAAAGAAATTTAATCATTTCTCAACATCAGCAAGGTGATATGTGGGGAACCAATATTTATATATGGCTTTATGTCACTGAAATGACTGTGTTCTAATCAAAGTATTGTATAACACCATATACCTGATTCACAGAATTAAATTGTTATACTAATTATTTTTCCAGGTTTTTATGAAGCAAAAACTTCAAAACAATTCATAGCATTGACAATGAAAAATATCCCCTAAACATCTAAAATCCAACTGCTAAAGTGTTTTATTTATAAAGGAGATAATTTTAAAAATATTCTTACTTGGTTTAAAAGTCTTAGTTACAAAGAAAGATATATTTAGACAGAAAAAGGATAGACTGTTACTAATTCAGCTTAAGACAAACAAATGCTTTAAAAAAAAAAACAAAAAACTTTAGGGGTTGCTCCTGGGAGACGGAGACTCAAGTTTACCACCTTCGGGTCATAAGTTCGAATCCTTGCAAGCCAAATACTGACTGAAAATCACTGTACTCTCACAGCTATGTGGCTTTGTTTTATTTTATTTTTATCATAAAACAATAAGAATCGGCATCTCTTCTATGTAGAAAAATTTTCAGTAACAAAATAAAAGATAATATGACAATCAATTATTTTCCTTTCAAAACCAGAGAAGTTCCTCTCACAACCAGAGGAAGAAATGTTTTCACAATTAATAAAAGTTCCATATTTTAACAATAGAAAAATATTCCAAATGTGTACATGTGTTGGGGGTGAGGAGTTGATCAGGATGGAGAGGAATTCTGTAAGCCAATAAAAAGGTGAAAATTCAGTTCACCCAGAAAGGGATTTCTGCAAACCCAGAAATCTTCCATTTAAACATTTGCCAATAACCAGATTTCCTCAGTCTTCCTTGACATTTGCTTTCATCAGAAAAATAAAATAGGAAGCAGTCAAATTCCTCCCCTAAAGGAGGCATTAAAGAGCAGGTGGATATGTTATTGTTTTCATGTGTAAATTTGGCTACTTGTTTCTTGCATTTATATTTTCAGGGGCTATTCATTATTTAAAAATTTCAAGATATATAAAGTATTGAGCACAAAGTAAAATGAAACACTTTAATGTTAACAGTTTCAAGCTGGTTCTAAGATATCAGTACAAGTTTTCTTGTAGAGAAAGTTTATTTAATTTCTTAAGCACCCTGCTTTTCAAATGTAGATAATATATTTGAAAAATTAAGACATTTCATGATGCTTCATTTATATGGAATGAATATATTTAAAAAGTGGTTGTCTTTGTAAGTATCACTGATCAGGACAAAACCAAGGAAGATATATTTGTCACATATATTACCAAATAAATAATTTGTATTGCAAATAAATAACTCATATAATTCTATAAGAAATAAAACAGTACAATAGGTAAAACAAATACATAAATTTTTCCACAGAAGAGAAAATATGAATGACCAGGAATTATAAGATGATTGGTAACATTAGAATTCGGAGCAATGCCAGTTAAAATGATGGCAAGATATCATTGTAAATCCACCAGGCGGGTGACATTAAAATGCTAGACAATGAAATTAGTAGTTCAGATATAAATCACCAGAAACTCTCATTCATTGCAGACAGGAGAAAACCTGCGCTTTGGAAACAACTTTACATTGCCTAGTAAAACTTAATAAGATCATTCCTGAGCCAACAAATCCACGAGTGTTTAACCTATAGAAACCCTTGTTCCTGTTAACACGAGACAGGGACAAGAATGACCATAACAACAGTGCCTACAGCAGCAAGATCCTGGAAACAATTGGAATATATATCAAAAGGAGAATGGAAGAATGAGAAGTGGTATACCCATAAATAGTATACTGTTCAGCAGTAAAAATGAATGAACTACATCCTACACATTATAGTTGCATTTTAAAATAAAGTGTTGAGTGATAAAATAAGTCTCAGAAGAACACTATATTATGACACTGCTTATATAAAGTTCCAAAATGTGCAAAATCAACATGTGTTTTACTAATAAATACATATGCAGTAAACTCTAAAGTAAATCAAGGGGATAATAACATTCAAGTTACTAATTATCCTTGGGTTAAAAGGAGTGGGAACACTCTGATTAGGAACATGTGTACAAAGACTTTCCAAGGCCTATGTGATATTGATATTCTACTTCCTAATAACTTTCCAAAAGACAGATATAACAATGAATAAATAGAGACACCAATGAACATATGAAACCAAAAGATGTGAGGTTGTCACTGATAAATTCTATGTCAGTGATGCTGCTCCACCTTTCTGCCTCTAATTACTTCTCAATTAAATGAGGACACTTTTTGCTATCATGTCCAAGAATCTCTTATGATTCTTAAATATTCTTTAATTCATACAATAATTTATGTGAAATACACTATTTTTGTAAATGGGAGGAATGTATTTACAAATAACAGTAGAAAATTATCCTTTCATGGTTTTCTACACTTATTAAGCCTTTACTTAATCATTTCTCTGAAAAAAATAAGCTCCTAAGGAGACATGGGGAATTCATTCAGCTTCTATAAACAAAGATTAAGAAATTTTAAAATTACTTATTCATGTGTGAACTAATATAAGGCATCTACAGATATCAAATATCATGGTTATTGGGGCAAGCAATAAGAAATTTGCAAGTACTATGTCAAGATAAAATTTTAAGAGTAATGAAATCTTCATAGTCACAATCCATATTCTACCATGAGGAAATAATAATCTTGGCTGTGCTCTACTTTCATTTAAAGTTTGCGTTGCTCTCTAGAAATTATCCTGTATCTTGCTGAAAAGCTTTACTGCCAACTTTGTCTGAAATGAAATGAATTTTGTAGTTGTATTAAGTTTAATTCAATATGCAGATCATAATATAGATTTGTTTGAAAGCCAATTATTGAACTGGGTTAGTTTCTTTATCTGGGAGGGTTGGTTCATATTTCAAATAGGTGCTGAACAGAATTTAATTTTAACTTCTCCTCCTCCTTATAAAATGTTTTGGCACTAATGTTGAAAACACCCAGTTTCAAATCCATATTTGAATCTAATTCTTGTGCACAGAAAGATATGTCACTAATCAGCAAAGCAACTATGTGAACACTGCTGGAGAGTTCCCTTTGCCTTTTAAGGGAAAAACAGTTGCGTTTGATAAATGACACAAGGAATAGGAAGGAAAGGCTAAATGCCTGAAAGTAAAATAACTCCGTGTTCATTGTAGAATGGAATAGAGCCTGTAAGTCTGTCAATACTGTTAGCTCCAACCCCCCTCTCTCTGTATCTCTATGGATTTTAATGGACAACATTACTGAAGCCACTGTCATTACTGCAATTAATAAACAGTAAGAAAGTTGTGGCTAACTGAAACAAAGAAATTGTTTTCTGGGATTGCAGATTTGAAATACTCATAAGAGCCCTGGCCTCAGTCAATTCGTTATGAAGAGTTCCTCTTCTTTGTTCCTCCCTCAAATTGAAAGCAATTGTTCTACTTTAAAATTTAAAGTCCATTTAAGATTTACCAATCAAGATCTAAAGAAATAATAATTACTGAATATCTAACAGAAATGAACAAACTCACACATCACATTAAAAACTCACTGAGCCATTTTTGATAGTCAAAACTGCCTCATCTTTTTTTTATCTGTTTAAATATATACTTCCACAGAGATGAAGGTCATATTGCTATAAATTTATTCTACACTCACAGTTGAAGTTTTTCACATTTCTTAAAAATATATTATGAGAGGGAGGGCATATATGGGTATTAGATAAGAACTGAGAGGAGAAATTACCCCCAAAAAAGATTGCCTTGCAGATTTTTCTATAGCCAGTAAAGTAAGTCATGTTGAGGCTTAAAATCTTACCAAATTGAAATAAAGCAAGTTCAAAAATTTTACCAACTACCTATACAGTATAGTTAATTTTCTCTTCTTTGACAAGTAGAAGCATTATTTCCTATGATATAATTTAAACATTTGTATACTATATATTATCCATAACAGTACATTTTTAAAAAATATTAACATGCTTAGCTTTCAAAAACATTTTGGAAAATAACAGTCCTTCACATTTTACAAATGTGGAAACTTAGGGTCAATAGAGCTGAACTTCCATTGCTGGCAAATGACAAAGTTTGTATGTGCTTTTAGCCTCCAAACTAGTTTTTCCCCAGTTACCAGAACTTGAAATCCAGCAAGCTTTATACTGAGTCTTATCAACTAAAATCATCTCAAGCTCTAAGATTAAAAATAAATGTAAGCTAATTTTATTTTTGGAATATAGATGTATAGAACTGGTTTACATGTGTAATACACTAAATATGTAGCTCTTTCTTTCTAGTTTCTCTTCTGAGCCCCCTATCTAGGGGAGGAAAGGGCTGTTACTGAATAAACTTTAACTTTGTGAATCTCAGCATTTCAGGCTTTAATGATCTCTCTTTCAGGATTGATTTTTTTCAGATACAAATGCAGACACTCACATTAATCTGTCATAGAAGTTCCTACCCAGGAGGCTAATGGACCACCTGAGAAAGTGTCTAAGCCTGTGTGCACTAGGTGTCATTCTCTACCTGTGAGGAGGGTGAGAAGTAGAGGTGGGTGCCCTGGCCTAGGTTCTCCAAACTATGATCCCTCTCTTCATGTCCTTTGATATTTAATGGCATTTACCATAACATCCTGGCACACCATTGTCTTTATCATAAAGATCCTGCCTAAGCAGACCCTATAAATGGCCACTGTGAAATACAAGTCCAGTCAGCACTTGCGCCCTCTTCACCAAGGCATACTGGAACTTCTAGGTCCCTGGACGCAGGGTCTCAAGAGCCAGTAGCTCAGAGCCAGTCACTTCACACCACTGCTACACTGACGTCCTTTTTCTCGCCAGTCCTGATCTCCTCCTGCAGGGCTTCTCCCAGGGTTGTGGTTCTCAAACTTTGTTGATCGTTAGAATAATCCAGAAGAAATTAGAAAACACTAGGCCTGCAACCTACTCTACTCTAAGAATCATTTAATTAGATTTTTCACCATCAGAAAAATGAAGTCAGAATTTCAAGGGAGGGAGCACAACATGGTATTTTTAAATATTCTCCCGGATTATTTTCATGGGCAGCCAGGGCTTCCGTGCTGGAGGCCTGCAGCCTTCCCAGAGCAGCTTCAAAGGAGCCGTCATACCAGCCCTCGCTGCCCCGTGTTCCGGGACAGCCCCATGCCTGTTCGCAGGGCGCGGCTGGGCCACGCCCTCTTTTTGCCCTACCACAGATTTCACCAGAGCGGGGGAGTGTAGCCTGTTTACAATGCATCCTTGATTTAGCTTCAGATCTCAGCATTTCATCAAAACACCCTAAGAAAATACCATTCATTAAAGAAAAAAAAATACAACCCATGTCAGCTGCTTATTAGAGCAAGTTAAAAAGTCTTACATAAGCATTCATTTACAAAATAAATCAAGTTAAACAGATTACAGAAAATAACCACATAAGCGGATGATTTAGAGCTCTTTAGTAAAAAAATAAATAAATAAATCCCAGGCCCATCCTAAACATAAATCGTAATATAAGAAATTAAATGGTCTAAAACATGGTCAAAAGAATGGTATTGATGTAATCATGAAAAAATTAAACTATACCTATTTTCAAGAACGAAAATGTTTAAACCTGACTTGTAAAATTATATTAATTTATAATTTATTTTTCACACTACAAAGATACTTTAATATATATTCCTTAAATATCAGTTTGGTCTTGAAAAGAAAATACTATGGCTTTCTGTTCTGAATTTATCATTCCTGAAATCTGAGGCATTGCAGGTTGCTGTCCCAGACACAGGTCATTTGTCCTGGAGCACTGCATGTGCACATGAGGGAGGGAGCTGCTGTCTCCAACCCCGCAGCACTGGTTTTTACTTTCAGATTATTAGCGAGAGATAGAAAGACATTTTCCACATATGCAACACTATTTAAACTTATTTTTTCACATCTCACCTACTTAAATGTGTGTGTTTGTGTTTGACTCTCTACTAGTTATGTCCGGTTTGCTTGGGTAAAACTTCATGATTACTCAAAAGATGCCTGGGACCACCTATGGTCTCCTTTGAGCAATTTAGCTTATCACTGTGCTGTCCCCCAAATACCTGCCACTGCTTTGTCTAGCTCTATTAAATCGAGATGCGGGGGCACTCATTTATCAACCCAAGAAACTCCCACAGCGCTCTGAACTTCTGTCTCTACCCTGTTCCTCCGTCAAGAGCAGTGGTTTAGGTCTCTTTTCCTATACTTAGGAATGGTCTCAGGGTTCACATCTTACCTTACTATCAAGATCGGTTTCTAGCTGCCCACGGTATTTGGTTCCAATTATCTACTATTATCTCTGCCTTTCTACATATTATCCTTGGAGAACATTAGATTTTTACTATAAACAATGAATAAATTTCCTGTTCTTCAATTCTTGTAGTTTTCCATACTGGCATCTCCATCAGTATTCAATTTTCCCATATTTTAAAGAGGCCAGGATTTTCCAATATCTCTAAACTTTTCTATTTGATGATAAAATGTATATGTATAACAACATATATAAAATGTGTGTATAAATATACATACATATAAATACACCTACTCACATAGACATAAAATTCTTCGCCATGTCTGCTTTTACACAAAACCAAATGACATATCATGATAGAGGGAAAGAAAGGGCTCAGCTAAAAGAAATGTACATTTTTTTGTTGTATTTGGGCTTTTTCTTTTTTATTAATCAGCTTACATTAAACTTGCCCACATCAATTTTTAAAAAACAAAAGAACATGTTGCTATGTTCCTGTCATTCTTCACCCCCCAAAAAACCTTTGTAAAAACAAATGCCACTGTACTCAGTAACTTTATGTTATTTGTAATTGAATTTGAAAAAACTTTGACATTCTGAGAGTTCAAATTAGGAAAACAGTGGTCGTTCTGACTGATGGGAGTAATGGTGGGTGCGTGTACTCTATGTCCTTCAACGATATTGCTACTATTATAAGATTTTTTTAAAAAGGATTTATTTTAGACTGAAATTTTCTTGATTTCTTAGAACGGAATAATTTATTTTTCCTAACTGAAGGCTAAGCTGTCAGCAAAGAAAGATATGCCCCTAATGTCAGTATTTATAAGAATATTAAGTTTTCTATGAATTTAGTTTTCTGTGAGTTATCACAGTATACATGTATTCTTTTTGAAATTTAATTTAATTGCAGATCACATTTTACAATTTCCAAGTATCTCTTATTTTGCTATTAAAATGAAGTGATCATACTTCTTTTCAATGATATCGGAGAGTTTCAATACAACCTAATCTTCATTCATTTAGAATCAAAGCTTAAAATCAATCTATATTTAGATTTTCTAAAAGTATTTGCAGTTTGATAATATAAATTGCACTTAAAAAGAAGAACATTAAGAGACCTCAAGTATATTATAAGCCACTTAATATGTTGCTGTTGTTATAACTACATAGGAAATTGTTCCTCCTTCCATCACTCTCTATTTTAGAATAAAATTAATGCTCATTAAAAATGAGAGGCTTATTTAATCAGTATGATGGAATTTGGGCTCTCACATATTGCCGCATGTCTAACTAATTATAAACAGTGACCAGGTGTATTGCAGGATTTTTTAAAGCAGCAATCCTAAGTGTTTCTCTCTTTAAATAGAAGTGTCTATCTATGAAATATTCTCTCAACTCTTCTCAAGAGCTGATCATTATAATGTATTTGTAATGTTTTTAAATCCTCTTTAAGGATTATTCTTAAAGCTGACTCTGAAAGAAGTTTCTTTAAATTTAATTGTGTCACAATAAATTATAATTAATTCATACTATCCTTTAGATCCTCATTTCCTGTGTATAGATAAAAAAAAGTCATTCTAATATAATTTTCAAAAGACATTAAAATGCATACATATGGTCTTCCAAAAGAATCTAAATCACTTGGATTTTTCTATTTGCACAACTTTGTAAAGTCTTCTATTATTGCTTCTGGGCTAAGCTCATTAATTACTTCTTGGTATTAGTAAATTCAATATTTAAATTGCTAATTGTGTCATCATTATGCATGTATGTGCTGATTTGCTTCAAAAAAGTTTTTGGCAGAACAGCACTTAAAAATACCCTTTTTCTTCATTGATATCACATTCTATTTGCTTTTTAATAATTTCTCTGGGTTTTTAAAATACACTATTTTTATTTTGCAAAACACTATTTAAATGGATTACTTCTGATAGTAAATTGTTTTTCAACTAAATGTGATCCAAATTCCTTAATACAAATGATACAACTACCTTACTCAAGAGACATGTTTAAACCTTGAAACATCGTCAGATAAATATTTCAAATAATTAATTTGATAGGAGGTGTAATTATTAGTCATATAAATTTTTATGCTCTATATTTTAAAAAAGTCTAATTTACCAAGCTAATTGATCCAGAACTCAAGTTTCTCTCATAAAATCTCTTTCCTGATTGTAATACTATTCATTCCACCATGGCATGTATATTATTTTTAACATGCCTTATATTTTGAAATAGCACTTAAGTAGTAAGTATTATGTGTTCAGTAATGTTCTAAACACTTTCAAAATAATTCACTTAATTTTTATTTAACTAATAAAAAAGGTGAAGCAAAAATATTGAATAATTTAGCATAAAGCATGTAGGTAAAGGAATAATAGAACCAGGATTCACATCCAGAAAAACTGACTGGAGAGTCCCCCTAATCAATTAAACACTATGCTTTATTGTATGAAAGATATTTGTACAACAAAACAGAGTAAACCAGTACGGTCTGTACCCTCGGCCATAGTTCTAAATTAAATTCTAATCTTCATGAGTCTTGGGACCAGCAGATTAGATGATTTCAGGCTATAAATCAGGGAAGGTACCACCTGCACTTTCCATTCATCGGGAGTGCCCTGGCTGGGGTGAGCACGTTTATCTTTTATCTATCCTTTAACTAACTTTAACTAAGAATATAGACTTTTGTATGCTATTTTTTGAGGAGAGACTCTTCTACTAGGCTCCCTGCAGGAGGCTCCCTGCACTTCATGAGTCTCCTAGGTCCCAGTTTCTGTGAAGCTCTGAAATGTGAAGTTTAAGCTCACTTTGGCAAGTGCTCTCAATTTTCAAAGCCAACTTTAGAGTTCTACATAATTCTAGGTCTACTTAATTAGATTTTGGGGAATTAAAAACTTTTTTTGCCTGCTTCTCCAAGCATTTAATTAAATTTTAAAAATTTTACTTTTAGGTCAATAATTCTAACAGTATAAAAATTAACTAGTTAAACTAAGTATTTGAGGCAATGGTCATAGATAGAGACAGGAAACATGTTCAGAGACAGAATGGTATAATGTAGCACACGGAGGAAACAAATTATGTATAATTATTAATAAAAGTTGCCATCTTGTGCTCCCACGATGTGCTTGGAATGTGCTCAGTAACTTTAAGTTCTTACTATTGTATAGCACACTGTCTCAAAGCTTAGTAACTTAAAACAATAAGCATTTGTTTGGTTCATAAGTTGGCTGATCAGTTGGGCAGTTCTTTAGCTCTGGGCCAGGCTCAACTGATCTAGACTTTCATCAGTTGGCATTTGGCTGAGGCTATCAAGGCAGGGGGGCGTGGGTCTCAGTCCAGCATGGGTGTATTCACCTGGTGACGACGAAGTTCTAAGGAAGTGATTAGATACTCTCAGGGTTCTTGAGGCCTATGCATAGAACTGTTCCACTGTTATTTCCATTACATTCTATTAACCAAAACATGTGACAAAAAGGAAAATAATATAAAATTCTTTTCCAAGGTAATGCTTAATAAGAACCCATAATTATCTCTTTAAGTAGGCATACATGGAGGAATGCTATGAAGTTTTGAACTTTTTAAATTGTTAATGAATGCTATATATCTTAATCTTTTTTTTTCAATAAATACTGTGTGGTTGTGGAATTCCATAATAAGATGTAGAAATAACATATTCTAAATGTATGATGTGTGTTGACTTTTGCTAGTAAAAAATAGTAACTAATTTTGAGATTACCATACTTAGTACTAGTGACACTATTTTCTGTAACACATTATTTTCATTTGACCAATACACTGCAAGTAGAAGAGAGTTTAGATAAAATTAGATATGACTCTTTCCCTCAAAGGATGATTGGGAAGGAATGCCTTCCATCTCAGAAGGGAAAGACAATGTGACCTTTATTTCTTATATTTGTAATTATTTGTTATATCAATTCAAAATAAAGCTCACCTGAACAGAAAACCCTGTTTATTTACTATTTCCCTATTGTACCATAGACCACAGAAGTACTGTATATTTTCAGAGTAAGAGAAAGCTAGGGATGGATTGAACCTTATACAGTCACACAATACAGATCAAGATATGAAGGAATATAACTGAGTTTTTGATGAAAAGTGTTGGCAATCTAATTCAAATGACAAAATGGTATTTGTAGAATTATTAGGGGAAAACATAGGCACCTTTTGAAACAATGGGAGACAGAGAAAATTAGAAGGGAAAGAGGAGACTAAGTATATAGAATATATATAAACAATAGTGTGCGGCTGCTGAAAAGTTACTGTGCTAAATACAGAAAGCAATTAATCACCCCCTCAAAAAAAAAAAAAGAAAAGAAACACAGAATGAAATAAAACAACCAAAAGCACTTAGGTAATGGTAACAGGCATATTATCTATATATAGTATAGATAATACATTAAACCTAAGGAGGTATCATCTGTGCTTTCCATTCATCAGTGGTACCTTCTCAAAAAATGGTATTCGAATGCACAGCTGTATTATCTGAACGGTGTGTCTTCCTTCCCAGAAATGAATAGGAATAAACTTGAAGATTTATCTACTAAAATAAGAAGTCATTTATATTTTTCATTTTTCTTGTTTCTGCTGAGATTTAAAAATATATATTAAGATGAATATACACAAATATATATTTATATATTTAATTGCACAGTTCCCAATTTTATTTTACATACAAGTGAAACTTCTAAAAATTCATTATGTCATAACTTTAATATCTTGGTTCATGTATAGACTATAACCTGGGCAGGAATAATGAGAACTGAGGACAGAAAAACAGGAATTTAATTATCCTGCCTGTTACAGAAGAATCCCAGTTCTTTCACTCAATCTAGTCCAAGCTATTCCTGAAAATGCAATTGGATGCTTCAAAGGGGGCTTCTCCTGAGGCCCTCCTTGGCATTCACTCTGAACATTAGTTGCATCTTGTGGAAGTTTTTTATTCCAAGCATTCTTAATTTTCATTCAGAAGGCACAAGTTAATATCTTTTTTTTTTTCAGAATAAGAGATCAATGACTAAAACCAGACAATTATTTTGCCTCATTATGAGTAAACATTTTTCTTACTTTCTCTGTATCTGTTGCTGTGGTTGTTGCTCTTAACGGTCACCCTAGTTAGTCATTTTATGAGAAAATACTCTTCCCACGTTCTAGCAAGTCTATGGTAATGGAGGTTAACCAACATCAAGATTAATATATTGCATAATTTAATCTAACATTTCAAGATAGTTTATTGAATATAGATAAAATATAGATATATAATTAAATATAAATCAGAGATATAAATATATTAAGTATATTAAAGATTATTATTAAATAAACCACTTAACTTACAAATAAATATTTGCTCAAGTCATTGCTCTGAGACATGTTTGCTACAACTTCGTTCACTGAGAAATATAATTCACTCTAAGTTCATTTTATCTTGGTCATTCTATAAAGCCACTCTATGCGTAGTAAAATACTTTTATGAAAACATGACTTCAGCTTGGAGTGCATCTCATAGTGTGCTTCCCCAGTTCAGACTGGTTCAGGGGGGTCTGTTAGCTTGGGGAAGCACCAGGTTGGCCTCCCCTGCGAGTGAGCCCCCTGGCTGGCTTGAAGCAACTACTTTTCTCTGCAAAGGAACCTGACAGCACTCAATTAGTAGGTTTGTTCAACAGGCTGGAAAATAAAGCAGTTAATTCACTGATACACTGGGTCAGCCCACACCTACTTCACATTGATCTATTCACCACCCTGGTAAGACATCGCATAACCCTCTAGCTAGCCCATTTAGTGAGGGGACAGGGTGGGTGTATGAGACGTCAAGGGCAGGGGCACATCCAAGGATTCCCTTGCTCAAGCTGCAACCGTGTTCTGGATAGTCAAACCTATTCTCCAGCAATGTTTATCAGAAGACAAACTAGGGTTATAATTAGTTTGATATCCCAAATCCCACATGCAAATATACTGCAAAATACATTCTTTTAAAAAATTTTTACATAGATTATCACCTCGATAAAGTTCAATGCTCTCTATTTGACTATAGTATCTGAATTTACGTTAATTACCCACCTGTCCTAAAATCACACTGACTCCTTGGTTGTGTTTCACACTGAGAATTTTGCTCTCTTTGTAAAGGGTTAGAAAGCACTGATGTGTAAAGTGGAGGCCTGCTTAGTGGTCTAAACTAGGTGGCAGTATGTGCCTCGGCTTTGTGCCTGCGAGCCATGCTTGCTAGTGATGACGCAGGGCAGGAGAGTGTGAGGGTGAAGAGCACCAGCTTTAGCACCAAAAAAACCATCCTATACCTTCTTAATTTTATGTTGAGGAAAGTCACTTGTCCTTTTAGAGCCTCAATTTTTATCCGTTACTTGGTCATTCTCTCTTTTTCTCTCTCTTTCCCTACTTGACCTACTCTATATGGTGGGGGGTCCCCCCCAAAAATATTATCTTCTGGAGGGTGGGCCCCTTGTAGTACAGGCGTCCCCCGCTAGGTGAGTGTTCTAGGAACCCATCTGTATCAGTGCACCAGCTGGCGTTGTTGTGAGAGGCTGCCCTTGGCTTCAGTGAATGTTTTTTTGAAGACTCTTTGAATGTGTCTGCTGCCCATTTCGCGATGGGTGGTTTACAATCACACCTGTCCACATTGTGGTGAGTGTTCAGCAGTTTTTGACTAAAAACGGCATGACCCTGTGCCCTGCCCTCCCTACTCACCCCATCTCACCTGAGTGCCTTTTTTTTGTCTAGCCCCAGGTGATAAAAGTCCTCAGAGAGACACATTCTGCTGATGTGGAAGACGTGAAACAAAAAAAATAGCAGAAGCACTATAAGGCATCAAAATGGGCATGTTCAAAGACTATCTTGAGCAGTGGGAAAACCTCTCAATATGTGTATCACATCAAATGAAGAGTATTCTGAAGATGACTGAAGTTTAAACATGTAAGAATAAATACACAATTTTTTATAAGTAAATTCTGGTTCTGGGGGGTCATCACTCATACACAATGAAAAAGGGATCTTCTGCAAGACAAGTCATTCATTACAAGTTATTATTCTGCCTGTGTCTGACTAGGTAAGCTCCAAGAATCCATTTTTTTCTTTTTTGGCAGTTCCTAATGTTCACATTTTAGGAAAGAGAACAAGAGGTTTCAGCTTTGGGTCCAAGTCAAGTTCTTAAATACAGCTTTATGAGCAATGAAGTGCTCAGAGATTTTTAATTCTCCCCCTAGCTCCTTAATGTATCATTCAGTTGTTAAGTTCAGTCCCTGGATTAGAAAAGGATAAATGAATGGGCTCCTCCAGGACTACCATCCATCATGAGAGCAAAATAGCTTTATATGATGGTGTCAATTATTTAGACTAAAAAATTATAAAAATATACATTTTATATATTCAAAATATCAAAATACTACCTTACTTAGGGAGCAAACTAATCTAGTTTGCTACATTCCTAATTTATAATATACTGAGATATTATAAAACTAAAAATAGTATAGCCAAGGAAAATATGCAGTCAGAATGTGACCATTTAATTTAAATTTACTTTAGTAAAGTAATTGTTTAGAATCAGAGTACTGAGAGAGTTTCTCTATTAACCAAAAGCCTGCCATTCATCATAGAACATCAGTATGTACTCACTGGGTTAAAGCACAGGTGACTTCTAATCTGAATCCTTCCTCATACAGATGAAGTAACTGAGGCCCCGGGAGGTTAACAAACTTGGTTAAAGTTACATAGCTAATGAGGTAAAAGTGAGAGAGGCCAAGCCAGGGCTGATCAAGGAGAGTAAATGGAAGCTCCTGACACACAGTTCTGGGAGCATGTGGGTAAGGGATTGAATAGGAAATGTAATTATTTAATTAAGCAGAATCATTCTGATCAAGTGTTGATAAAATAACATTTTTCAAGATGCATGTTTTAGTGATAAAGTTTAAAGCAAAACAAATGTATTTCAGGCATGAGAACTTAAAAACATCTATTTCAAGTGGTTTCATTAGTTAGAAATATAGGTGTTTATTTGTGGGTTTTAGACATGTCTGAATCTAATATAAACCATAGTTATGCTACTAAAGCATTGATATTTTTAAAATCTGCATGTTGCAATTTAAGATAACCTGAAAGTGCATATGCTATTTCTGTGCCCCAGTGACTTATGAGATACTTGGGACAGCTATGAAACCAGTATTCAAGTACCTTAAGATTAATCAAAGCAAAGCTCTGAAAGTGAATTAATAAAAAACATAAAGTGGTTCTTGTTCTTGGAGGTGATTATGCACACTGGGATTTTACTGCACATGCTCTGTAGCAGAAGGTGACTTAACAAAAACCAATTTACCCATGACAATGTTTTTCTACTTCTGCCAAAAATGTTAATCACACATACTGAAGAGAGATAAAAACACTGTGCAATGATGAAAACATTAAAAATCTAGATATTAAAGGACAAATATATATATATATATAGACATTATTACATTAAATTTACTACCCTATATCATAGTTATAATACAGAATCCCTCAAACCCATTACCTTACCAATTTAAATAGAAGTAAAGGCCATTAACAGAGGCAGCATGTTTTTTCAACTTGCACCTTGGATCAATTTATCAGGACGATGATGGTTATTTAAATAGTTTAACAGCAGTGTTGACCTTAACAAAATTCTTAGAAATTACCTCTTGGTATAAGGCTACAATGTCTATGTGGAATTTTAATGGCAAAATTTGAATATTTTATAAAAGCACAAGATTATTAGTAGACCACTTATTCTTGGTAATAATAAGAATGAATATTGCTAATACAATAAAAAGAGATGAAGAAGAATACAGGAAGTGGGATAGGAAAAAGAAAAACAGCCTTGTAGGGCCTACAATCATATGTTAGACCTTGGAAAAAACTTTCTCCATGAGAAAATTTAATTATCTGTGGATTTAACCGGTGATGTTAAATCTTCAGTCTTAAGTCAGGTACAGTCAATCAACTCATCAGCACCCAAGAATCCTGGCCTGGTGACACAACAGAGTTCTGCAGAAGGGGCTTAGAAACAGGTATGTGGGACTCCAGCCCTAAAGGCAATGGAGTCATGATATTTTCAACATTAGCAAGCATTTCATAATTAAGTGAAAGAAAATCTCCTTATGGTTTCAGATAAATATTTTGTTTTATACATAAAGTTATAATGTATCTCCCTATACATTCAGTGTCTATCTCACATGAGAATATAAAGGTCAAAAGATATCTTATGACCTCATCCTTAGTGCTCAGTTAGCACAGTGCCTGGATATCTGTATGGGTAGATACAGATATCGATATAGATATAGTATAGATATTAGATTTTTTGAAAATCAGTGCATAAATATTGAGAGTCCTTATCCTTGTGTTTTTAAGATATCTATGGATTATCAACTCTATATTTTTGGCATTCAGACGGATACTTGTACATTGCCCAATTCCATCACCTGGGAGCTTGTATCTGGTTTCCAGTTCCTCTTATTTTATACCAAATTGGCTTCCTCGGTAAGCAACATTATTGCATTTATAAAGTCCTTGACACATTCCAGAAATCATAAGGTCATTGACTGATTCTTTAATTAGATATTTCTTATATTGACACACCCCTGAAATTGAACTGGAGTTTTGTAACACTCTTTGGAACTTGGCTTTTGCAGATGGGGGTAGCTCAGGAAAACAGGGAAAGTAGATTCAGAGAAGAAGCAGTGTTGCTTCATCCCCAAGTACCTCCCCATAAACCCAAAATTTAATCTAACATAGTATATAGCAACATTGAAATTTATATTTACTCTCTAAACATTTACGATTAATTCCAAATATCCTGCTATTCTTTCAACTAGGAATCATGAAAATGAGACTAGACATTCTACAGAGCCTTTACACATTTAGTAACCTCAGGTTTATTTTTCATAGCATCAATTATTCATCATTATATAATCTAATGTTAGATTGTACACACACTCAGAGATTTTTTACAGTTTTAACACTTGGCCCATTATTTTTATCTTATCGTAGTGTGCCTGTGTATATATATGTGTGTGTGTGTATACATGTGTGTGTATATTATATATATAAAATTATTGTGATACACTGGATTTTAATTGTCTTTTGAATGTGTCAATATTTTTACCTCAGAAAATATTTATTTTCAAATGCACAGTAAGGTTCTTGGAAAAAGGTCATGTCTGCATCCTTGCTTTCCTGATAACCAACTACCAAAAATTTATATAAAATAATAACTCAGTAGTCTCCAAGAATTTGGAGCAGAGTAGAGATAAAAATACTGTTAAGAGTGGTACATGGAGCATGAAGTAGAATGCTGTAATAGAATGTGAGTGAAGTAGGACTTGGATGAAACATGAAGGAAAACTTTTCAAGAAAGTTTGTATTGTCATAGATTCATGAAGACTTATAGAGAAAGATGTGGAAACTGAAATCTACAGTATGCTGCATACCGAAAGATTGTGCTCTAATTTCTTTTCTTCCTTTCTATCATGGCTCTTGGGAGAAAAAGTTGAAAGAGTTAATAACTTTGCAAGGAAATTCAGACCATGAGAAGCATCCGGTTTCCATTCTGCTTCACAGCAAGGAATGCATTTAGACATATCTGAGAACCAGTCAGCGTTTCAACCTCAGGCAGATCTTTTGGACAGCAAACAGAGAAGAGAGCTGGAAGTGCAGCAGGGGGAGCTATTTTTTCCACTTCTTTCGACATGACAATGTTTATTTTTAAATGCCAACAGACAGTACGTAAGAGTAATTCCGCCACCTTAGGCAAGTGCACATTTCAGAGCCCCAGGTACCAGCCATGGAGTCTAGGTCTCTCTGGTGGACAGGAAACTGCTTGAAGAAGGTCAAATATTTTTAAAAGTCTAATTCTATTGCAAACATAAAAAGAAAGATAAAGAGAAAAATGAAGAAGGGAAAGATAGTGACTTATGTGACAAAGATATAGTCATTATAAATTTCCAATTTCGACTTAATTTTACAAGGCCTTGCACACAGTAAGTGTTTAATATATTTTAAATAAATTATATAACAAATCAATCCTGAGCAATATTTTCATAATACATAGACTATTTTATAGTCAAAGACCAGTTATATCCATGGCTCAGAAACAATTCTTGATTGTGAGGCTTTCAAAACTCCTAAGACAAGGCAGAATCAATGATCATGTCCCCATTTTACATTATTATATGTGATGCTGGAGAATGTAAATATTTAAACTAAGTCATAGGATTTTTAGCTCAGATCACAGCACTGCTCTTTTTTTTTTTTAACCTGGGATTCTCATTTTCATAAATTCTAAATCTCTGTACTTCACTTTTCTCGTGGCACTCCCTTTCCCTTAAAATATATTCATCCTTTATCTCATCTATTCTAGGGCTCCAAAAAGGTCATGGACTAAACTAATTGCTCACTCACTGCAGAGAGCACAGTTCCTTTATGCACTTAGGTATATTTTACCCAATCTTTGATAAATCTTTAATTTTTAACCCAGCTATAAGCAAAGAATTCACTGAATTGTTTATTCTAAATGTTCACTTGAGAGTTGGCATTAATGCTTGGTAATAACTGGTTGGGTGCAGCGATGAAGGTCAGCACAGGGGAGTCTGAAAGATTTATTTTAGCAGTTGAGCAGGAGGATTTCACAGCCAGTTTCTGCTGTTTTACCCTGTTACTTACCAAGGATATGCTGGAAAAGTCCTCAGCTATCAAGTCTCAGGATGCGGTTGAATGTCTGAGGAGACAGAGCAAGACACTGAGATTCCACTCAAAGGCAGGCATGACCAAAGCCACAAGAATCCTCTGTGAGTAATCGTGGTGAAGTTAGTGAGACCACACCTTTTTTTATGCCTCTTACATTGAGAGGTAGTGGTTGTCTTCTCCCCTTATGTTTAGGCTGACGGGATGGCTTTGACCTGTACAGAATGACCAAAATAACACTATGGGTCTCTTGGTCCAGCCTTCAAGAGGACCGGCAACCTTCTGTTTGGGTCTTTTGGAACTTTAAGCTACATGTAAAATGTCTGACTGCTCTGACAGAGAGGTGCTGATGCCACACAGAGAGAATGAAGGGCTCAACTGAACTCAGTCTTTCTTCTGTCCCAACCAAGGTACCAGACATTTGAGTGAAGCTGACAGACACCTTCCGGTCCAGACAAGCAGTGAGCTGAATAGCACCAAGTTTATTCTGTCATGCCATGGGGAGTAGATGTTTCATCCCGTCAAGCCATTTCCAAACTCCCAATGCACAAAAACTATGAGATAATATAATGTGGTTTCCATTTTAAGCCACTATATTTTGGGGTAATTTATTATGCAACAATTAATAACCAGAACAGTGACAGAATACTTTGTGCATTTTTCAACAGTCCAGATAAACTATTCCTTGTCCCCACCAGGGAGAAACCTAAATTGCTTTTTCAAAGCAATTCGCACAAACTTGTAGACAGCCAGAGGCCTGTCCTGACATCAGACTTTGAAGACCTCTCTAAATGACAAATTTCTAGTCACATCTTTTGAGAAAACTATTACATTAATAAATAATTATATTATATATCTGATCCTCCAATTGTCTAAAGAACAGGAAGACTGGAGGGTGAAGTTAAATAATATATATAAACTTTCTTTATGAAATATAAAGTATGTGCCAAAAATAAGATATCACTACTGTCAAGGTTTCATGAATACCTTCCTTCTGAAGCATTTCAGACTAGAAAACATTTAATCTGAAACTGGGTGAACTAAATGGTGCTGTTATTAAAAAAAAAAAAAAAAAAAAGACAAAATAACCAACCAACCAATCAAGGAAACTTTTAAAATAGATCTCAAGGAAAAGGTGTCTTTTTAAAAAATGTTTAATATATATTTCACACACTATAAAATCCCCTTTTTAAGGCATGCCACTCAGTGGTGTTAGTATATTTAAAAAGTTGCACAATGATCATTACTAATACCAGAACATTTTTATCACTCATAAAGAAACTTGTACACAGAAAGTATCTTTCAGGAATAGAAAAAGCTGATGGTGGTAATTAGAAAAATAATAATTTATGACAAACCAATTCAAACGCAAGAGAAAATAAATAAAGGGAGTCGTAAGTAGGGAAAGGGACAAAATACATGTATAGAAAAGAGTTAACACAACAGGCCTGAGACTGCTACCATTCAAAATCCTTCTTCAAGGACTGGCCCTTGGCTTATGCCTGGAGATTTGATCGGTGAATGGTCACTCACAATGGTAGGATAAGTATGTCTCACTTTGTGTAAACTGTACAAATAATGTGATTAGTACTGACACGTTCCTTCTGGGAGTCTGCTACGTGATAGGCCAAAAATGCCTACACGATCCCCCACAAATTTAGGTACTGAGTCTCTAATGAGCTTCCCTGGTAGAAGACAATTCACTGGCGTTGTCACAACTTGTTCCTGTAGGAGTTAAGCACATCTTGTGTAACTCCACTGGAAGAGAGTTCTTAGAAGTTTGTGTCTGGTTTCTGATGGACTTTACCCTATGTGCCTTTTATCTTTGCTGATTTTGCTTTGTGTCCTTTCACTGTAATAAATTTTTACCATGAATATATGCTGTGTCATTTGAATCTTTCTAGTGAATCACAAAACCTGGGAGTGATTTTGGGAACTATCCAACAAAACATGTTAAAGGTGATCAGTCTTTCATCACTCTCTATTGTACTTTATAATTCTTCTCTGAGATCTTTTCATTATCTCCTTAATAATCACATCACCATTCAAAAAATTAACAGATCAAACTTTGCCCCAACTTTCAGGCTCTGTCTCTAACTATGTTGTTATGGAAACAGACAGTAAAGCGTATGGCACAACTGGAACAGAAACTTTGTTTAACAGCCTTGGGAAAGAAAAGAAAACTAATTCTTAATTGGATGCAGAGAAGCTAACTGTACATAGGGTTCATGGAAATAGATTGGTGAGTTCTTTTAGGTTTGTCTAATCAAAGACATGATATTAACATTGGAAGAACAAATGTTGTAACTTCATATTGAACAAGAAGCCCTATCTTTAAAAAATCCCTGTGATCACAAAGAGTTTTTCTTCATACCCACACTAAAGTGAGTAAGGTATTAGGTTTTATGAAAATCTTTTAAAAAATATCTCACTTGGGAACTAAAAATTAGTAGGCTGAATATCAACAACTTCTTTATGAAAGAATGTATTTATAAAAACATCTTTCTTATTTGTAAAAAGAGTTGTCAGGAGAGAGCTTAACGAAAAGATATACTAGAAATTGCCTATGCTTAAAATTGTACTGTAATTGATTTATCTTTGAATGCGGAAAGCTGTAGAATTGAAGAAAAGTCCTGAGAAAGAGATGTTTTCCCTGTTGTTCTTTAGTGAAAAGAAGCAGAAACAGGACAGAAGACAGAAAACTCTTACAAAACAAACTGTAAATGTAAGTAATCACTGTAACAACTTATAGGTGATGGCTAATGGAAATATTATAAATAATAAAGTGGTCACTTATAACCTGACAACAATTTTAGGTTATTCCAAAAAACTAAACATAATACTTAACAGCTAGAAGAAGAAGCTATTGTGACCTCAAGTATAGCTTAAGTCCCATGTCTAAAGACAAAATAAGAGTCTACTTGTGATTTCCAATTGTGATTATGAATTTAATAAATACCAACAATGGCTAAAAAGTCTATTTCTCTAAGTCTTACTCATTATTGAATATTTCTTCAATGATATTCATGACTAATTTGTTATTTCATTTTCATGGTTTCTATAGTAAAATTTATTTCAACTTAGAAGTCAGTGCAGTAAATCAAACACGAGCTCTTAGTGCCACCACTTGGAAATGACACATATCACTTCCATTCATCTCTTATTGTCAAAACAAGTCTCATGCCCTCATATATATACCAAGGGTTAGGGAAAGTGCAATTCTACCATGAGTGCAGAAGAGGCACAATCAGGATGTTTTTGAAAAGCCCTAATGATTTTTACAACTAATTTTGTCACTTGAAGATGTTTTCACTTCAATTCACTTAAGGGAATGAATAGGTGGTATTTTGCCAGCCAAAAATTATAAAGAGGCATAAAGAACTCACTAGGTTGACTCTGAGAGTGCTCATGATCTTATTATTGATAAAAATTATGCACTTATTTAATAAACATTTACTAAAATCCTACCCTGGGCTAGATATTATGCTAAGTGATACTTGATATTGACAAGGCACAATAGCTCATTCTTAAGTTTCTAACAGAAACCTACTATTTTTCATATAACCTTTGAGTGCATATTTACCTTATAACATAAAGCCATTTTAAAAATATGTATTATAAGCTTGTGGCAGATAAGAATGCATAGGCAATGGACATAAAAGTTTTATAAATGTTACTGTTAAGTTATATACCAGGCTGTCAAAGAAGAAAGTGATCACAAAAAAATATTGAACCTGAAGATGTGTCTCATTAATTATTGTCAGTGCATCACGTGTGGGCTTCCTCTATGAACAGAAATGATTAGAAAGATTACATTTAATCACAATCCAAGCTGTATTTGTGAAATATTGACCAGCCACTCAACGCTGATGCCTTGGACCATCCT
Source organism: Mormoops blainvillei (assembly GCA_004026545.1). Classification (NCBI taxonomy): domain Eukaryota; kingdom Metazoa; phylum Chordata; class Mammalia; order Chiroptera; family Mormoopidae; genus Mormoops; species Mormoops blainvillei. Next base: position 5,685 of record PVJD01012587.1, on the reverse strand, counting down.
GAGTCTGGGACATGCGTATAAATGGCTTGTGCAGAAAAGTGAAGATGTGCTGATAAGGTCATGTATCTAGTAAGTCTGTATGAGAAGAGTATTCTTAGACTTCCTCCACTCACCCTTCCCCTGTTTAAAAAACACCCAGAGGAGACATCCAAAGGCCTTACTCCTCTCATAACCTGAAAGGGCCCATAATCTCCAGGTCAAATATCAGCACTAAGACCATATAAGCCCTTAATCGTGCTGAATTGATGGGTATCTTCTGTTGATCTCAGAATACCACTCACACTCTGCTCTTTAGGATACTATTTTAATTTTTAAATAAAAATTAATTTTTATGATCACCCTATATCATCTAGGCCAACGGTGTCCAACATTTTCAGTCTCTGGGTCACACTGGAAGAAGAAGGGTGGCCTTGGGCCACACATTAAATACATTGTGACATGTAATCACAAAAAAACTCATAATGTTTTAGGTAATTACGATTTTGTGTTAGGCCACATTCATAGCCATCCTGGGCCACATGCAGCCCATGGGCCCCAGGTTGGACACCCCTGATGGGCATTGAGGAGACATCCCAAAAAAGCTTTCCCTGCCATTCCTGCAGAATAGCACACTGATCCTAATAAGGCACATTCACAAGAAGTATCTCATGCTACTACAGATGAGGGGGAAAGGTACAATAATTTATGTTTTTAAAATTTTATTTTGGGTCTTAATTTTATGCACTGCTTAATTTGATCAGCCTTTGATCAGTAGGGAGGGCAAGGGGCTAGACATCACAATGAGCACTAAGAACTTGGTTTTCTCCGTCTTCCTTGGATATAATCATTAAAACAGTGCTCTAGGAGCCTAAGAAGGAAGTCTGATATAATCCCGCATTTCTCAGTGGAAAAGGGAATGATAAAATGGCTATCCCTAAATTTACCTTAAATTCATGGGGACTTAGCCATTAAAGAAATGCAGCAGTAGAAGTAATTCTCACCATTTCTGATGTTTTCTTTCACCTAGTGGATAATCATTTACTGTATCCCACATGGCTTACCTCTGTTCTTTATAAACTCTTTCCCTAAAAACTATAGGAACAAACTAAACTACTTGCTGAGGTGACAGAGGCACTGGGGACACTGAAGCGTGTACTTATAGCATGAGAAGGCTCATTGGTCTGTAGAGTGAGAAGACAGTGTAGGGCAGACGGTCGGGTAACACTGTGGTGGTCTCATTGTGTTTGTGTTCCACACGGTGGGCTTTTCTTTTGGGAAGATTTTCGTCATTTCTTGTGGCCCTACTGGGATTGTCAGTCATAGTATTTATTTTCCCAGGATGGTCATCTAACACGGGGCCCAAAAATCCTAGTGCTCCAGACTGCTGGTAATTGTTATTGGACCAGTGGGAAGTAAACCAAATATCTTCAAATACATGATTTTCTGAGGCTGGTAATCTGCTTGCCAGAAGTAAGACAGTCTTTTCCCTCCAGGGCAACTTACTTGGGTGATGGGAAACTGGCACTGCCAAGAGTCATTGTCTCTACCATGAGGACAGGGACAGTATACAAAATGAATCCAAGTGGAGACAGCAAAGATTTTAGTAGCACCGAGACCCTTGCTCCAATCCTTGAGGCTCTTTTATTTTGAGCTACTACCACATTCTCCCCCAGCTTCATGGATCAGGTTATTTCCATTTGGTACAAATTTGTTGGATTAGGTTTCTGCCAATGATTAAAAACTCGGTATTTAAGAAACAAGCAGATGTCTAAGTGTCTACAAAAGATATTGTCATACACTTCTAAAACTTTAGATTTTAATGAGGTCTTACTATACCAAAGGGAGAACTTCCAGACTGTTCCTTAACTGACCATAAAACCACCGCCAGGAGGCAGGGGAAAGAGTACAGCAGAAACAGAAAGCAGGTGACTTAACAGACAAAACCAAGAAGGAAGGGGGAGGTCAGAGTGAGAGCCCTTGTACAGGGGCATAAAAGAAATCGTGAAAAAAGATAGTAACCATTTTGGATTTGAATATAATTAACCAAAAGTAACACTGGAGAGCGTTTGAATTAAAAATTTTCATACTTTAGGCTATTATTTTTTTCTCTCTACAAGATATACTACCAAATAATTATTTTCTTAAAATAAAAATTCTTTCTGAAATGCCAGCGCTGATATCTTGGCAAGAAGTTTTATTTTTTTTAATATTTTTTTTTCTTTTGCCTGTGCTAAAGCCAACTGATTTTGCCTCTGTGCCAGAAATTCTTCTAGCCTTAGGGATAGATATACATAATGAGCACATCCCTACTAACATGAAACTGAGGTTTCACATTTTAAAATGAATGTTTCTAATACATAGATATAAGCTCAGTTAGTGCTGAGATTTCCCAAGAGGTCTTAACAATACAGATCATTTAAATATTAAGGTATTTTAATTTTGAATATATTAACAATTACAGGGCAGATCTGGTGTTCTTCATAAGAACCAGACTTCAAAATTTCTGAGTTTCAATTACTTTTACCTGAAACAACAGAGTAATAAAACTTTTTTAACCACCTAGAGTTCTCATCTTCCCAAAACCTTTTGAAACATCTCTCTATAATTGTCATACTTCACGTACTATGAACCCATTTGCCAAGAGAGAAAAAGAAAAAAAAAACACAGAAACCAAAAAACTGTGTTTCCCAGGCTCCCTTTTAGCAGTCATCCAATTTGAAGTTTTTCCAAACTCACTTGCCTTCCATGGACGTGGATGTGGGTGAATCACTTGGCAAGCAAGGGGCAAAGGTATCTGCTTCTTCTCGAGTTGCTCCGTATGTGCACGCCCTGACCAGTCCTGAGCAGTGGCAGCTGACAGTCCTCTAGTGCGGTGGGCAGGTTTGCTGACTACTCTCCCCTGAGTGTAACTGCCATGCCTGGCTTCCCCAGCCATTGCAGAGTCCATGAGACATTATGACACAAACCACTATGTGCCTAAATTTACAAACGTGAATTCAGTTGTTGCAGTTAAGGACTGATAACTGTAAGTGCAAAATCTTTTAAAAGAAAGAAAAGGTACATATACAAATGCTCAGCCCACCTTTATGTACTCTATAAATAAAAGGTGGTACTATCTTTTTAGATTACAAATCCTTAAATAATTACTATACTTTTGTTTTTTGTGGGTTTTTTTAAAGCGATGAAGTAAAATAGGCATATATTTTATGAAAATCCAATTATGCTAGGTTCTAGGCCATTTTTTTGGCTCTACTATTTTTTTTATAAAGAATCATTTATTGTATAATGGATATTACTGGGCACAGCTATAGGACACATTTGTCCCAAAGATTTTAAGTATCGTGTCTGAAACCGTTCAATAAAATGAGGAGCAAAGAATGCCATGAGCTAACAATGCTTTCAGATAACTATGAAAATGAGAAGGGCAAGAGTGACTCTGACAAGCTCATGCATCTTAAATTCAGCACAGCTTGCTTTCCTACCCAAGGGGATGCCTAAATAGCATCAGACAATGGAGGTACCTAGTAACGGGGTGCTCTGATACAGAAATACCACCATGCATGTAAACAAGAGCAGTTAACTCCCAGAGCAATCAACTAGGGACTAAAATTGTCACTGCTTGTAAAAAAGAAAAAAGACACATGCAAACCAAGAAGAGCAACAGCAGTAGTAGCAATATGACTACAAGTTCCTCATCAGGCAACACCGTACAAAGATAATACACGGGATTTTTATTTTCAGTACAATATCTTGGACATGTTTCGAGAAAGGTATATTGATAAGGGACTATATGAGTTTTAAAATGAAAAATAATGAAAATGTAGTGTTCTTTGTTCATGTGTGAAATAACATTAACTTACTCTTCATATTTCAAACTCATTAAACAAAAGAGTCTTGCATCTATTTTTCTGCCCTGCCCACCCTCTCTTGCATCATAATGCAAACACTTTCTCTATTGCAAAACTACTCTCTGCTTTTCTTTGCCGGCTTCTAACTGGTTTCTGCTTTCTGAGGGTGAGCTGCGTGTTCTCCTTTTGCAAGGAGGAAGTTCATGGAGATTACATTGGAACTCTGAAGTTAAAGTGCCATCTTGTGCCAAAGGAAAGCATCTCAATGTGGGCTTTTAGAAATCGTTAGCAAGATACATGATCATTTTAATATAAGGAAATATATCAAATGCATATAAAACCCTCAATATTAAATTGCTTAAACATGAACTTACTGACATAAATAAGTTAGTTGGATTTTGTTAGCAACCTCATGCTAAGCTTTACTTAGATAGTTTAAATCACGCAATCGGAATGCATGCTGCTGCATTCTGCCTCTTGCTATAGCATAAAATGGATGCTGTAGACCTCATTCCCTCACACAGCAAGAAAGATTGTTTAAGACTTAAGTAATAGTTCTTTAGTTCTTTCAGGACCAAGGGCAAGCCTCAGTCTCTCTAATAAACTTGTACTGCCTGTGCCAATCATGCCCCTTGGAACTGGATCCATTCTATTTCAAGCATAGAAATGACAACAGTGCTCCAAGCATTGCACCCAGGAGGGAAGGCCAGTGCCAGCACACAGTCTGCTGCCCGTGTGTGTAGTCAGTGATCGCAGGAATTCCGTACAGCAAACAAAACGATTTTCTGCATTCAGCCTGACAGCTTCCAAAAGCTGTCTCACGGGACTGGTGAGAGGGTTTATAGTGCTCGTCATGCCGACAAGGCCATGATGCTAACAGTTAGCACGTAGGATTATCATTAACTTAGTATTGTAATTTATTAATAATCTATAGGTGGAAAAATCTTTTAAAGAATAATCCAGACCATAACTTGACAGTACATCAAGTAAGATGAATCATGAAATCATAACGCAAAACACAATCAACCATGTGGAATGAGAAAACAACTCTCTCATAAAACCTTAACCATGATGAAAGAAAAGAAGTTACCAAAATAGACACACTAGCCTAAAGTGTCTTAATTGTGAATTCAAAAAAAATTCCAGGACAGCCTGATTTGGGGGGCTAGTGGATCTGATAGATTCTAAGGTCATTAAGAGCAGATTCATATCCAAAATAAGGCTAAAGTAATTCAAGGGATCAGTTAAATAATTCTTTTTCCTCTTAAAAAGCATCACACAGAGAATGGCTATGGATAAGATTCTTCTGCTCACAAATATGCTGTCTCAGTCTTTATTTTCCTATCCAAGCTTTATTACACTTAAACTCTTTGAAGCAGCATTTCTTTTGTTTATAACATTGTCCTTGGAGGGGCCATAAAAAAGAGCCACCATATAGAGAAACAAATACATTCTTGAGATTATTGTTGTCATTTCTGGTACACGAAGAAATAAAAAATATTTGCCATGTTTATAAGTAGCCTGGCCATACATCTAATTCTGCACTTTGCATTGGAAGTTGTAAGAGGACATGATAAGACTTGTGTGGGTTATTACTAATATTAACCTCTTCTGAAATATAGCAATGATATGGTATCTAATTTTAGCCTTTTGTTTAAAGATTTTTCAGGAAACTTTAATTTCTATTAATTAATCCTTTTTATTAAGTACTTACTTTATATCTACCATTTGGCTGTTTTTTAAAATGATTTAATTGAATCTTCACAAAAACTGAGGTTCAGCTTGCTAAGGCAAATTTTCTAAAATTAAAAATCTAATTTGGGTTGGATGTGGCATATAGCTTTATTTTTAATTTTAT
>PVJD01012586.1:0-39020 GCA_004026545.1 Mormoops blainvillei | reverse complement strand
AACCAAAGAAAAGGGGCAGCTGAGGAGTGGGGCTGATGTGTGTTTGTTTTTTTTTTAATTGGGAGCACCCTGAGTGTGTGTACCTGTAAATACGGTATGGTAATTCGCCCTTTAGTAATTATTGGGATTACTTACCGGAAAAGAAAGTTGCAACTCTAAGAAATGGACTAGAATCTTAAATGTGGTAGTAAAGAAAATAAGCACAATAAGTAGTGATATGACCACATTCCACATAAAAACAAGAAATATTTCTTAAATAGTACAGAGGAAGAGCCGAGTACTATCACTTTTGTGTGAGGAAAGAGACCCCCTAGAAAGTGTCTCTTCTTACCAGCCCTGACGCTCTTTCTCCAGAAACATGGCCCAGCTAACCAAGGCTGTGTAACTGGTGGCCATTCAGTCACTTCATGGTCTCAAAAGTCCCTCTAGATGACTGCACTCCATATCGAAACCCGATTTTCATATCTTAGACATTTTCTCATCCATACATCCTCTTCCTCAGCTTTGTGCTTAGGAAAATTGGTACAAGTTCTAATGAGGACAGCTGGACTGCCCTTATTATTTTTACTCTGACAAAAACCATCTTAGTAGAGGAGTGCTTATGTTGCCAGGGGAATATTAATTAGTTTATGAATCTTTTCTCCAGCAGCTGTTACCAGCAGTATCATCTGAGACATGTTAGAAATGCAATTATTTTGTTGAACTACAGCTGAAATATTAGTTTCAGATGTACAACAGAACGATTCTTATTTGTATATATCATGAAATGATCACTGCAATAAGTCTAAATACCATTCGTCACCGTACATAAAGTAACAATCTTTTTCTTGTAATGTCAACTTTTAAGGCTTATTCTCTCAGCAATGTTCAAATATGTAATATAGTATTATTACCTATAGTTACCATGCTGTACATACATTCACAAGATTTATTTATTTTATCACTGGAGTTTGTGCTTTTTGACTTTCTTTACTATTTCATCCCCCGCCTTTAACCCCTGCCTCTGGCAATCTCCAATTTTTTCGCTGTCACTATGAGCTTGATTATGTTTGTTTGTTTCTAGATTCCACATGTAAGTGAGAATATATGGTATTTGTCTTTTTCTGCCTTATATTGTTACAGAAAAAAATGAAGCGACCAGACACTGAGGGGTTAGGAGCACAATCTTTACTTACGTGCACGGGCCCAGAGGAGACAAACTCCAAATTCTGAGCCCAGAACAATAGCCCCGCACTCCTTTTATGCTGGGCCAAGTGGGGGAAGGGTCTCGGGAGGTATAGATTTGGCGCCGAAGGGGCTTACAGAGGTGGGAGATAAGCATTTACAGCATTTGTCAGGGCAAATGGTGTCTCAATATCTACAGCATTAATCAGAGCAAATAGCATTTCATCTTTGGTATCAACCTCGATTTCCTCTACAATATCACTTAGTGTAATGCCCTCGAGGCCCATCCATGTTGTGGCAAATGGCCAGTTTTCACCCTTTTTTAATGACTGAAGAATATATCATATTTTCTTTATCCATTCATTCATAGATGGGCACTTAGGGTGATTCCATATCTTGACTATTGTAAATACTGTTGCAGTGAACACGGGGGCGCATGTATCTTTTCAAATTAGCGTTTTTGTTTTCTTTGGAGTAATACATGAATTGGAAATGGTGGATCACTGCTACTGCTGGGGGTGGATCCACCATGGAAACTTAATGATCTACTTTTAATTTTTTTGCATATTCTGCAGTGTTTTCAACAGCAGCTACACCAATTTCCATTCCCACTGACAGAGCATAAGGATTTTCTTTACTCCACATCCTCATCGACACCTGTTTTTTCTTGTCTTCCTGACTGTAACCATTCTAACAGCTGTGAAGGGCTAACTCATTGTGGTTTCGATTTGCATTTTCCTGATGATTAGTGATGTTGAACACCTTTTCATTTATCTGTTGGCCATCTGCATATCTTTTAGAAAATGTCTATTCAGTTCCTTTGCACATTTTTTAGATTGGATTATTTGTTTTTGTGCTATTGAGTTGTATGAGTACTTTATATATTTTGGAAATTAATCCCTTATCAGATATATGATTTGACAATATTTTCTTCCATTCAGTAGGTTGTCTTTCTGTTGATTGTTTACATTGCTGTGAAGATTTTTGTTTTTTTAGTTTTATGTAGTTCTACTTGTTTATTTTTGCTTTTGTTTCCCTTGCATCTGGAGTCAGATCCACAAAGGCATTCCTAAGGCCGATGTCAGGAAGCTTACTACCTATATCTTCTATGAATTTCATGGCTTCAGGTACTACAATTAAGTCTTTAATCTATTTTGAATTAATTTTTGTGTATAGTGTAAGATAACAGTCTGGTTTCATACTTTTACATGTGGCTGTCCAGTTTACTGAACACTACTTATTGAAGAGATTTTTTTTTCCTCCATTATATGTTCTTGCCCCCTTTAGTTAAAGTAATTGACCATATATGTATAGATTTATTTCTGGGCTCCCAATTCTGTTACATTGATCTATGTGTCTGTTTTTATGCCAGTACCATACAGTTTTGATTATCAGAGCTTTATAATATAGTTTTAAATTGGGGAGTGTGAGGCCTTCAGCTTTCTCAAGATTGATTTGGTTATTTGGGGTTTTTTACGGTTCCATACAAATTTAGGATTGTTTGTTCTATTTCCATTAAAAAAATGCCACTGAATTTTAATAAAGATTGTATTAAAAGTGTAGATTGCTTTGGGTAGTATGGACATTTTAACAATATTACTTATTCCAGTCCATGAACACCCAATATCTTTCCATTTATTTGTGTCTTCTGCAATTTCTTTCATTAATGTCTTATAGTTTTTAGTGTATAGTTTATTCATTTTCTTGGTTAATTCATTCCTAGGTGCTTTATATTTTTTATGCAATGGAAATGGGATTTAAAAAAATTTCCCTTTCCAGTAGTCGGTTATTAGAGTATAGAAATGCAAGATTTTGCAGATTATTTTTGTATCCTGAAACTTTACTGATTTCACTTATTAGTCATTTTTTTAAAAATAAAGTCTTTATGGTTTTCTATAAGTAATATCATGTCATCTGCAAATAGAGGAAGTTTAATTCCTTTCTTTCCAACTTGGATGCCTTTTTTCTTTCTTGCCTGTTGGCTCTGGTTATGACTTTTAATACTACGTTGAATAAAAGTAGCAATAGCGGTCATCCTTGTCTTGGCCTGATCTTAGAGGAAAAGCTTTCAGCTTTCATCATTGAATATGTTGTAAGCTGTGGGCTTTCCATATATGGCCTTTATTATGTTGAAGTATGTTTCCTCTATACCTACTTTAATGAGTTTTTATCATAAATAGATGTTGAATTTTATGAAATGCTTTTTATGCATCTGTTGAGATAATTATGTGATTTTTATCCTTCATGTTTTTAATGTGGTGTATCACAGTGATTGATTTGCAGTTGTTGAACCATGATTGCATCCCTGGAATAAACCCAACTTGATTATGGAGTATGATTTTTTTAATGTATTGTTGAAATGTATTTGCTAACATTCTGTTGAGGGTTTTTGCATCTATGTTTATCAAAGATATTGGCCTGAGTATAAAATGTCAGATGAAATATGCATATATATGCAGTGGAGCAAATTAAAGCGGAGTAGGAGGTACAAACTATACTGGGATCGAGGTTGTTGTTGTTGCTGTTATTATTATTTTAAAATATTCTGGAAAATATTGACTGTTTAACCTCTGATCTTTAATTTGGCATAAGGTTAGTCTTGTATTTTATAACTGGCAAAAATCCATCATGTTTAAGGTTTCTTGGATAATGAGGAAATGTAAAGTGAAGCTGGGAATGTATATCTAGCTATACATAAACAAAAACATTTGACTAGTAAGAGAAGCCTTGTTTTAATCCTTTGAGCAATTTCCAATAGATTTACTCCCTTATAACGTGGGAGGCTGGAGAAACTCATGGAGTCATTCTTTTAATAAATATTTTTCTGAGCAGCTACTATATGTCAGGTGCTTTTCTAAGTCTGAAGATATAATAAAAACAAGGTCACTGTCTTTCTGATGATTAACATCCTAGGCCAGTGGTCAGGAAACTACAGCTCACAGACCAAATCAGGCTTGCCACCTGTTTTTATATTGCATGCAAACTAGAAATGTTTTTTCCCTACTTCTAAATGCTTGGAAAGAACCCCAAAAGATTAATAATATTTTGTGATGTGAAAATTATGTGAAATTCACATTTTAGTGTCCATAAAGAGAATTTATTGGAACACAGTCATTTCCATTTGTTTACATGTTGCCTTTGGCTGTTTTTTCAGAAACAATGGCAGAGTTTAGCAGTTGTAACAGACTGTATGGCCTGCAAAACCTGAAATATTTGCCATCCAGTTTTTTTATAGAAAAGTTTGCCAGCTGTTATTCTAGGGGTAGAACAGAAAATAAACTGCTAATCAATTAAACAAGATTGTTGTGGATTGTGATGAGGGCTCACTATGAAAGCCACTCCTACCTAATATTATTATTTACTATCATTTTATATAAAATACCCAGGAAGGTATGACTACTTAGATGACATTTCAACAAAGATTGCAAATAAGAAAGACAAAGTGGAATTTAGTAAATAAACTGTGCTCCTCTAGGGGGAAAAATGTTCCAGATTAGGGGAACAGCATTACCAAAGGCCCCGAATCTAGCATGTGCTTGAAATATTTGAGGATTAGCAGTGAGGGGACAGTTGGAACCAATGAGATGAGGGTCATAGAAGAAGCCTAATTTCATAGAGCTTGGGGGTTATAGAAAGACTGTGCTTTTACTCAAAGAGGGATGGGATGCCACTGAAGGATTTGAGTTGCCAGAGGCAATAGGAGCTGAAATACTTCAAAACAAGGATTACACTGAAAGAATCTAGGACAGCAAGGGCAGGAAGTGAGGGATGAGAGAGAAGGACTTGGAGGGAAACAGAACAGAGAAATCAGGAGATCCATTTTGAACATATTAATTTTAAGGCCACTAGTTTATGTATGAATATAAAGCAGCTTTAGAATAGAACTCAACTCTAAATAAAATATGACATTTTCCTTTTCCCAGTTAGGACATCCCCTACCCTCAAAAAATGGTTTTGGCTAACTTGTCTATGTGTACTATTTAATTTAAACATACATATTGAAAATCACATATCATGTAAAATAACTTAAATAAGTATAACTTTAATATAAAATACATGAAATTTACCAATTCTGTTACTAGGTTTTTTTAATTTTAAGAAATCAAAAATTTTAATGTGTAGTAGCAATATTACATATCATTAGGGATTTTTAGTTGAGAGCTGTTTTCTGAAAACCGGCAAAGACCTGAATGTAAAGTGATTTCCTTTTTCTTCTAAAGTTTGCTTTTGGATAATAACTAATTGAACGAATAAATAATTTGTCTCATTGTTCAGGCCCGTACAGTGACCACTTAGGAGAGTAGACAAGCAATGACAATGGAAGAGTTCAGGAAGAAGACCAGATAGTCAGCACAAGTGTGCCATCATGAATTTTGGTCCAGTTCTAGAAAGTTCTTCAGCAACTTTTACTGCCTATGAGCATAGGTGACAGTGGCTCACCCAGGGTAAGAGTTGGGCCAATGTGACTGAAAGGGAGAATGAGTTCAAGTTCCAGAGCACTGGAACTCCATCAACAAAGACTCAAAGTGTTAGGACCTAAGCAGATCTAATCTCAGCTCAGCACTCAGTTCTCATTCTCAGGTACAATGTCCTACTCTGGCCTTTGAGATCAGCTGTGGAAAGAGACATGGGAGGGCCTTAAGGCTAAGGGGATGGACCTCCCGCTGCCCCACAGTCCCATCCATTTCTTCTGGCTGCCTCTTCACATCACCTGCATTTTCCAAGAGGCAGTCCTCTGATTCATGGGCCATTTATAGTTTATCACCATCACATGCATGTGTGTTTGTCTCCCTGACGACACTCAGAACCCTTAGCAGGCAGGCTTAGTGTCTTCATTTACTTTTTAAAAAGATCAAAAAGCAAAGAGAAAGAGACAAGGACAGAGACAGAGAGACAGGGGTGTGAGTATAACGAAAGAATGTAAAAATAAATTGGGAAGCTTAAAAATACACAAGAAAGATGACCTTTATTTTTGTTCAGTCGTTTTTCTGTTTTTTCCCCCACCCCAATTTTGAATGCTGCTTTTTTCTTTTTTAACTTATTTTTCAAAGATATTATTTTAAGAGCTACATAGTTTTCCATTTTATAATTTATTTTCTAATCCCTCTAATGTTTAATATTATTCAATCCCCATTTTTTCAGTCCTCACCTAAGGACATGTTTATTGATTTTAGAGAGCGGGGAAGGGAGGGAGGGAGAGAAAAATATTGATCAGTTGCCTCTTGTATGTGACTGGGGAGCAAACCTGCAACCTAAGCATGTACCCTGACTAGGAATTGAACCTGTGACCTTTTGGTTTACGGGACAATGCTCCAATTAACTGGCCACACCGGCCAGTACTGTTCTATCCCTTTTATGTGCTCTTACATCTAAATGGGATACGAAAGCTGTGGCTAATGTTTCCAAGGCCTCAACTGAGAGGGAACCATAGATTTCCCTCACAGAGTTGCTGTGACAGTTGAAGAGGATGTACGCAGAGTGTCTCCATGGTGCCTGGCTCATAGCTGGTCTTCCATAGTTGGTATCCAGAATCATAGGAGGTAGTGCGCCAGAGAGAAGAGAGCGTGGCCCTTGGGGAGCAGCCAGAGTGTGGTTCAAGCCCAATGCTATTACTGTTTTCCGCATAAGCTTGATCAATTTAGTTAACATCTTCACTTTTTGGTGATAATTACATAGTAGCTATGTAGAATAGGCACTAATGTGATAGCTTTTATCATTACTATTATCCTAGAAAATGATGACTATGCTGACATTATTTTAAACGCGAAGTTCAAAGATGGTTTCTGTCCCTGAGTAGGGTGTGTATATGCGGAGGGAAGGAGGTCGGTGACTAAACTTCAAATGTCTAGTTGTACCTTTCATAGACTAGGTAATACAGAGAGATGAGAAAATAACTAGTTCTACTTAGTCATTTTTATCAGATAAAATTTTAGTCATCCTTCAGAGATCAGTAGCTGGGGGAACTTGAGTTAGGCAAGGGGGTGCCAGAGGGGGATGGAATAGGCTAGGAAGCCGGGGTTACAGGTACAGAGGGTTAGAAAAGGGCAAACAAGTAGGTCGCTTTCCCTTCTGTTTACACCAGGGTCTGTGGTTTACTTCTTCGTGAATCATTTGTCTTATTAATTTGCAAGTTCCATTTGATGGAGGCGGCAGCAAGCAATATTGGTTCATTTTATATTTGCAGACGTTATCAATCCTCCAGTGCTTTAATCTTTGCTGAGTAATGCAACTTTTCCTGTTATTTCTCATGGGAGGCTGAAAAACATAAACTAAATTATGCCAACCTATGTAGGAAAGGCAACATTTTATAAGTAGCAATCATTTAACCACATGACTATTTGGTAATAATTCTTTTTAGGAGCAGATATTTATATTTGTCTAATCAGGGAGATAGTATTACACTTCATTGACTGACATGTTAAAATTACCTATAACTTCTATTTTTTTTACTCAGAAACCTAAGCACTGGATTAAACCAGGTTTAACGACAATCTTGCCAAATGAGTTACATTTTGCAAAAAACAAAAACAAAGAGACAAGCAAAAAAAAAACAAACATGCTTCAATATTAGAAAGACTAGTCTTTAATTCTTCTTATATCATTTGCTAGTTTTGCAGCCTTGGGCAATATGAGGCTTAGTTTCCTAGTTGCTGTGAAGATTAAATGAGATTACTGCATATTAAGGATTTAGCACAATACCTGGCATACTACAAATACACCTGCTAAGTTAGCTGTTACCATCCTATTTCCTCCCTTTCCCTTCTTTCATTTCCTGCAATAACCTCAAGGCCATTTGGTGCCCAGCAGAACTGAGAAACAGCCACCTCCATGTCAGCAGACACAACTTTGCGGTGTCTTATCCAGATGGACTTGGGCCCGTTAGTCACCTCTCTTAATTTTCCTGTCTGTACACAATAGGAGTGATATCCATAGTGTCTAGCAATTTAATTGCTGAGACATCAAAGAAGTAATGAGTAAGAAAGTACCTTTTAAATAGTAAAATCCTAATACCTATAATTTCTTGAGTAATCATCCAGGGGTAACTGATCTTTGCTCTTACAACCTGTTATGGACTAAACATTTGTGTCCTGCTAAAATGCATATGTTGAACCCTAACTCCCCATGTGATGATATTTGCAGGTGGAGCCTTTGGCAGCTAAGTGGGGTTAGATTAGTTCATGAGGGTGGGGCCATCTCAATGGGATTAGTGTCCTTATATGATGAGAAGAAGAGAGAAAGATCCCCCCTACACACATACACACACACACACTCTGAGGAAATTCCATGTGCTAACATGTTCAGAAGTCTTCAAACCAGACAGACGGCCTAACCAGAAGTTGAACTGGTTCAACTGAATCTTGCACTTCCCAGCCTCTAGCACTTTGAGAAGTAATATCTGTTGTTTAAGCCACTGAGTCTGTGATATTTTGTTATAGAAGCCCAAGTTAACCAACATATCACCCTTTAAACTGCCAGTCATTCCCAGTAGAAATTCTTTCAAGGGAAGCCTCTAATGGTTAAAAGTCTCTAGAGCAGTGGTTCTCAACTTTGGCTATGTGCTGAAATCACAGATGTGATTTAATATAAAACAAAACCAATGCCAAAACCACAATCCCAGTGCTTCTGGTTCCATTGGTCTGGGGTGTACCCTGAGCATGGAGCCATGATGTGTAGCCAAGGCTGAAGACCCTGTGCTAGTACAATCTAAACTGTTGCTTAGATCAGTGTTTCTCAAACTTTCAATCTATGTATGAATCACCCGGGTATCTTGTTGAAATTTTGATTTCTATACAGAGTGTTTGCAGTGAAGCCAGAGAATCAACACTTTTATTAAGTTCCCAGGTGACGTCAGTGTTGCTGGTCTGTGGACCACACTTTGAGCAGCAAGCGTTTAGCAGAAATTAGTAAAGTGGGGCCCGTGGGCCAAAGCCGGCCCACTCCCTACTTTTGTATGGCTAGTGAGCTAACAATGGTTTTCACATTCTTAAGAGATTTTAATAAATTATGAGAAGAATATTTCTTGTTACATGCAAATTATATGCAGTTCAAATTTTGATGTCCATAAACACAGTCTTACTGAAACATAGCCAATCTCGTTTAATTTTGTGCATATTGTTGCTTTTGTGCTACAATAGTAAGGTTCAGTTGCTGTGACAGGGACCAAACGATCCGCAAAAACCAAACTATTTACTCTCTGGCTCTCTACAGAAAAAGTTTGCCAACCCCTGGATTAGAGGGCAACTTGGATTTATAAGGAGTAAATATTATTCTGTAGAGGTTTTTGTGTTTTTTTCCTATCAGGGTCTCATACCACGAGCCTTCTGCCCTTCTGCCTTTCTCTTTCTGTTGGCACCTGGCTCAAACACACTGACCTTTTCTTCCCCCTCCCAGGCACTGTGCTGGGTACGCCAGATCCACAGGACTGTGTGTGTGAGAGTTTCTGCAAAGGCTCCTCCTATGGGAATGACCAGACCAGTCATTCTTGCTCTTGTTCGTCCTCACACCATGCTATGGTCTGAATGTTTATATCGCCCCAAAATTCATATGTTCAAATCCTGTCTCCAAAGGTGATGGGGTTAGACCGTGGGACCTTTGGGAGGTGATTAAATCATGAAGGCTCTGCCCTTATAAAAGAAACGTTAGAGAGTTAGCTAGTCCCTCCCACCTTATCACGACATAGCGAAAAGTCAGCAGTCTATGACCTGGAAGAGGGTCTTCACCAGACCCCAACCATGCTGACATTCTCATCTAGGGGTTCCAGCCTTTAGAACTATGAGAAATACATTTCTGTTTTTTATAAGCCACCCAATCTGCAGCATTTTGTTTTTTTAAGCAGCCCTGACAAATGGAGACGTACTCATACTATCAAGGTTTTCTCATACACATAAGACTTGGCTAATGTGCAGAGGAAAACTTTGATTTAAAGCTTTGAAAACAAAAGCAAATATTTCTATTTATTAATCAAAAATCCATTAAAAATGGCCATTAAAATCTATGTCTTTCTGCCTAAAAACAGATTAATCTAACCTGCTTTAAAATAAAATAATAAATCGTCTGTGGAGATTCGTCATCAGTGTAGGAGCTCACGATTTTCAGGTGGGACCCTTAAAGCCAATTTCTTTTTCATTGTGGAGCCTGTTTTACCCCATGAGAGGAAATTGCTGAAGGTTTCTACCCATCTCTTGCACCAACATATTAATATCTAATACACTGAGAAGCCTGAAGTACACAAGAACAAACTAAAGTTAATAAATAAGTGGAAAAAAATCTGTGACATGGAAGTGAGACAGTTTACCACCAACCGGCCTGTGCCCCTGCAACTGTAGAGAACTGGCTATAGGGATGCAACCGTTTGTCTTCCATGTTCAAAGGGATGGCAAATGCTATTCTTTACAGAGTGGGTACCTTGAAAATAGCTTGAAAATTTAACTTATGAAAAATCTTCAATCACATCCAAGCAAATAAACCTGTTTTACTTATTCTTCCTGATAGCTCGGGTCAAAGCTAGTCAACATAATCATCTGGTTTGGGGATTGTCAGGAAACGATGACTCTGCTTCTAACCCCCACTAAATGAGTTCTCTATTATTTTCAGCTTTCGACAACCATAACTAGTCCAACCATGTTGACCTAAGCTAACCATAATAGGGCAGTTTCCTTCCAGCCTAATCATTGTAAAATTTAACATGTCAAGAAAGATTTATTAGCCCATGTTTTTCTCTTGAGACTTTGTTTTCACAGGCGCACGCTGCTCTTTTTTTGTTTCAGGTACTAGCATCATTAATAAAAATAACCATTTTAGAAGTAAATAAAGTAAAAACAAATAAATACCTATTAGAAAATCATTTATTAGGTAATTCATGTCCTCATTTGTTATAATAATACTATAAGTGTAATAATACTGTAATGTTATAAGGGTGATTATTCCCACAACCGTTCGTGATTTGTCCGAAGTCATACAGTTTTTTCATGAAAGAGGAAAAATTCAAACCCAGGCTCCATGATTCCAGAAATAAAGCCCCTAATTTGAACCAGTGTTTATTCACTCTCACAAAATATCTCTCAGATTGTGCTTTTGGCGTCTGTTGTCACAGATGTAATGGGAGTCGGAACTTGGGGTGCCCGAGGGTGTAGGAAAAAACCCCACTGACCTGGATGGAGAAAGCAGACTGGGAGATTTTGCATATCTATGACGACCTGGTTAGCTTAATAGTTATGTTAAAAAGCTGTGGCAGTGGCTTGAGGCAAGGAAGATGGACATGACTTTCTGAATGTATCCTGGCTTGTGACTACGCCTGGGGGATTACAGCTCCAGGGAGACTCAGGAAGGCATTCCACCCTGTGTCACGGACACCACACCTGCCCTGACTGGGGATGGCCACCAAACACATGTAAACTGTACGAAGGTCTGGCAGATGTAATCCACTGTGGAAAGTGTCAGAAATGGGGCCAGGCAGGAAGCTCCCACGGGGATTTAAAACTAGGTGCTGCAGCCTTTTGCCCTCCAGGCTGTGGTGGGGAGCAGTTGTGAGGGAAGAGGCATGCAGTCTGTAGTAAGGGACTTAAGCTTTCTCTCTCTTTCTCTCCCCATCATGTGGCTTGGGAAGAAGGGGAGCTGACCATGTGGTTTGAAAGAGAGCAGACAGAAGGGAGAAGGAAGCAAGCACCTATGTAGTTTATAGTGAGGAAGGAGGCCATGCGGCCTGGACTAATAAGAAATGAGATGCTGCTGCTGGGGTGGTGCCTGCTCTAGCTGCCTTGGGAGCCGCAGAGGACTTCCTAGCAGGACCCTGACCTGCTGCGCCTGGATTTTACCTGGACTTTTAAGACCTGTGCCTTTCCTGAGTTTCACCATGATCCAGAGTAACACAGCCCATGCTTTTCTGGATTATTACACAGAGGTGATGGCAACGTACCCCAGATCCTGAAGGAGAGAGCTGCTGTGTGAGGATGGCAACTTTAGCACCTTCCAGAGAGACTGGAGAGCTGTTTGCACAGCTGGCTTAAGATAAGGAATGGGGAACCTCAACTTTTGGGGTTTCTGGCTTATGGCCTTTTGGGGAGAATGGGAAATGCTGGGTCTTGTGGGAAGGGAGGGCTCCAAGGTTGGAATGTTGTAAATAAAGACCTGTTTCTACCAGCATTAATTGTTGGGTCATACACCAAGGTACCACATGAACAGGCCCTGGTCTGCTCCATAACACAGAGACTTGGGAAATTCTGCAGGCTGTGACCCCTTCTTAAAAATTTATAATGTACAATAACCTAGTAATGACTCCAACCTTATTAGTGGCTTCTCTATATAAATCTATTTGTATTTGCTTAGCCCTGCATTTCTTAAATTTATTTTTCCATGGACCCCAACTCTTCCCTCCCTTTTTTGACATAACAACTATTAATAATGTGCAAAACACACTTTGGGAATTGTTGTACTGAATAATTCATGCTTTGGTGTTGACGCTGTCAGAATTTGAAATCAATTGAGAATATATCCCAGGACAAAAAAAGAAAGAGAGAGAGCAGAGAGAGAGAGGGGTTGGGGAGATGAAAAAGAAGAAAAAGAGGAGGAAGAAGAGAAGAAAGAAAAGTAAAAGAAAGAAAAAAAAGAAAAAAGGTATATTCTGAATGAACTGAACACAGGAAGAGAAATATTCCGCTGTCAAATCATTCATGAATTTGAGAGAATCTTAGGGTAAACTGACTTTTTAACATGTCAATGTGATGAAGCAATTAAAAAAAGGTTTTGGTAAGTGGCAAAATATTTTCAGCATGTCTTGAGTTCCTGATGGGGGGTTACCGAGATTCAGAAGACACTGCCTCTCTCCTTCAGGGATCATAAAGAGTTAGAGTATAACAGAGAAAGGTACAGATAATGTTAATAGCCTGGAATATCTTACAAGTGCCCTGGGTAGGTACAAGTCGCAAGCCATAATAGTTGAGAGGAGACTTAATTTGGACACATGACTGTGGAGGATTCTGGTTTTTATAAACTGTTGCTTAGAGCGAGACTTCCAGGGGCTCCATCATTTAGCTTCACATCCTTAGGCAACTTAACCTATTTTGGCCTCAGTTTCCTTATCTGTAAAATAGTGATAATAAGAGAACCTATCTCATAGGGTTGTTGTAAAGATTAAAGTGCTTAGAACTTTCCTGGCACATGGCATGCTTTCTAAGTGTCTGTTATTATGTTTTAAATTACTATTTTGAAATGAGTTGGCAATAAAAATAAATAGAGATCTGAGAAACAGAGAAAAGCCCTGGGAATGTCCTGGGAGACCAAGATGCACAAAGCTAGAAGTCACGTTTTGTCCAGACCTACGTACAGAAGAGAAGGAAGGGAAGATTGCGGGGAATTTAGGATTTGAATAGCTGGAGAGAGTCATGTCACTCTAGAATGGGGATTTGACAACTCATACAAAGTAACTACCAGGATCAAGTATCTGAAAGACTGTAGCTAGAGTTATGAGTAGGTTAAATGTAGGTCAATGGACAGTTAGGAAACATAGTGCTTCTAAGAGCCCAAATAGCTATTGGAATTACCTGCCCTGGACTGTCAGTCCGTCAGCCTGTGCTGATCCCAGCCAACTGCACTTGTATAAGGAGAGATGGGGTAGGAATTTAGGTAAACTTTAAGGATTGGGGGATTGGTCTTGATTTCACCTCAAAAAAAAAAAGAAAAAGAAAAGAAATACATTCAGTCAAACTGAAATTCTGTTTGTATCTTTTGTCGGCAGGGGGTGGCTTATTATAATTTGTCCCACAGATGCATTTGAAAATAAAAATGCACAAAGTTAGCAAAATTTGTTACTCATTTTCTCCCAAATGTATACTCAATATGCTGTAAATGAGCTTGCTTTCAAAAGTTCAGTGAAGTATACAGATTCCAGTTACTGGTAATGACTTAAAATAAGGCAATAAAAATACCACAGTGGAGTGTGGTTTTTACCCTTTACTCTTAGTTTTTGATGTGGCTCACTGAAAACTGTAATTGAAATGACTAGTTGAGTTATGACTGCCAGATCTGTCTTTGTTAACGTGGAAGTAAAAGAAGGTGTGGAGGAGGGGCTGGGGGGAAGATGGGAGAGGGAGCTGCCTACTGCCGATGAGGGTGGAGATTCACTTGTTTCTCACCGCAGTTAGTGGTGGGTAAATCCTTAGGTTTTTCTTCCTTTCTTTTTTGACAGTCCGTTTCATAAAGACTGAGATTAGAGTCTCCCTTATATTAGCTAGTTCACACTGTAATTGCATTCCATTTAAAAATATCTCCTCTTGAGCAATGTTACCAAAATTTGAGACATAAAATTTGCTATAATTTGTAAGAGGAACTTGACTGCTTCTCTCTCCACATGGGTCCATCTATCTGAAGAACAAATTAAATAGAAAATTTATCCCAGGAGGTTTTGAAATAAATTATCAGAGAAAACTGGAACAGAATGCTGAAAGTAACACAATAGAAAACTGCACAAAAAAAAAAAAAGGAAAAAAAGATACTTAAAAAAAGGCTACTCAAAAACCATGTAACCAGAGCATGAAAAGCAATGCCTCTAAGTGTTAATTCCTTTAAGTCAGTGGTTCCCAATTGTCTGTCTCAGTTGGGGGGAACAGTGTTACTGGCATCTGGTGGGTAGAGGTCAGAGATGCTGCTAAGCGTCCTGCAATGCACAGGCCAGCTTCCCACACAAAGAATGATCCAGTTTCCACTCCAAAATATCAAGTGTGCCAAGATGGAGAATTCCAGATTTATATTATGTGGGATTTCTTCAAATCCAATGTTTTTCTAGCTGGAAGGAATGATTGCTGTTATATTTTGCCCAGGTTCTTCAAAGACTTTTTCCTCCTCTTTTAACAGTATGGGGTAACATAAGATTATATAGAAATCAAATAAATATGAATGTGCAGGTTAATGAACTATTATATAGTGAATACTTGCATAATCACCATCCAGGTCAAGATATAAAATATTGATGACAGCCTAGTACCTCTCCCTCCGCCCCCAGTGCTCCTGGCCAGTGAGGGCTTTGCTCCTCCTTCATTCTCCTGAATTGGTTCCTAGGTTTTCTTTGTGTATTACTAGCCAAACACTTGCTCCTCAACATTTTAGTTTCACCTATTTTTGAACTTTATATACATGAACATATAGTGTATTCCTTTGTGTCTGTTTTCCTTCACTCATTATTTTGGTGAGTTTTGTCTATGCTATGCAACTTCATTTCTGCTTTGTGCTGTTATGTGACCAAAGTCCGCCCATTCTGTTGTGATGAGCATTTGAGTTGTTTTCACTTTGAAGCCACTAGAATCAATGTTGGTGAACCATCCTGCATGTGCCTTCTGATGCAGACACACACATTGTTCTTTCGGGTTTATACTTAGGAGTAGAATTCCTGGGTTATGGGTATAAGGATCTTCAACATTAGTTGATAATGTCAAGTCCTTTTCATAAGTGGTTGTAAAAAGCTATGATTCCGCATGCTGTACTCGAGAGTACCAGTTATGGTACATTTTCTCCATCACTTGGTATTTTCAGTCTTTTTAATCTCAGGCATTCTGATAATATGTTGTAGTATCATATATGGCTTTAATTTGCATTTTTTTCTGACTACTAAGAAAGTTTAGTACCTTTTAATATGTTCATTGACCATTTATACATATTCACATATAAATCCTTTTTTGTAAAGTGCCTCTCAGGTACCCCATCCACTTTTCCACAGAGGTGTCTTTTTCTCTGTAGTCCTTTATACAGTCTTGACATAAGCCTTTGTAGCTTATGAAACAGCACATATTTTCTCCTCATTTGTTGCTTGCCTTTTCACTCTCATGATCAGGTCTTTAATATACAGAACTTCTCAACTGGAATGTGGTCAAATGTATATATGTTTTTTATATCCTGTTTAAACATGTTTTCATGCCGTGCAATCATGAAGACAATTATTTATGCTATGTTACCCAAATCTTATTATTTTGCCTCTCATTGTAGGACTATACTCCATTTTGAGCTAATTTTGATTTATGGTATGAGATAGAAGTTTGTTTTATCTGTCTAAGTATTTATTTTAGTGCACAGTTTTAGCAACATTCATTGAAATAGCTGTCCTTTCCTCACTGCTCTGCAGTGACATGGATGTCATAAATCATATCCATTAATATGTAGGTCTGGTCTGTCTTTTAATCCTCACCTGAGATATGTGGATGTGTTTATTGATTTTTTGAGAGAGAGAGAGAGACATCAATGTGAGAGAGGAACATTGATCAGTTGCCTCTCATGGGTGCCCCAACCTGGAATCGAACCCCCAGCCTAAGTATGTGCCCTGACCAGGGATTGAGCCCGCAACCTTTTGGTGCACAGGGCAATGCTCCAACCAACTGAACCACCCAGTGAGGGCTGTAGTCTGGTCTTTTGATCTTCAATTTAATTCAGTGGCATGTCGAATTTTGAGCTAATCTCACTTTATCTTGATGACTACAGCTTTATAGTAATCTTAATTTCTGCACAGCAAACACTGATAACTTCTTCAAGAATATCTCAGCTCTCCATGACTTGTTAAATTTCATCTGAATCTTAAAATCAGCATTTCAATTTTGACACACCACACACACACACACATTTTAGAAATAATGATCCCATTGCATTGAATCTATACCTTTTCAATATTAAATTTTCCATTCTATAACACAATATTTCTCTTCATTTAGGAATGTTTATTTTATCTCCTTCATATTTTATAGTTTTCTGTTTAGGTCTAAGATAACACAAAGGGTAGAATTGTAAACTCAGACACACATGCAAGAACAAATATTACTAATAATTTAATAGCAAACATTACTAACAATTCAGAGGATACAGGATCAAGAGAATATGAGACTCAGGCAAAGTGCCCTTACTTTGGAAAAGCCCCAAACCATGCACACAGATTCCTAAAGATTCTTTCTCTTCTGTGGTAGGGTGTGTTCTGGTTCAGATTTAAAGTGTGATGTGTAAGCAATGCATGTGGAGTATTGCTCGCACACAGGGAGCCATTTTGGTTAGAGAGTTCTTTTTGCACTCAACACATTACCCAGCTTATGTGAAATTCTCAAGCCTGTCATGCCCTCAAAAAGCCATATGCTCCATATTTTCTTTACAAGAGGTAAATAATGCTAAAAGCATCTTAGAAAAGGGCTCTCATTTATCTTTCTGCTACTAAATACCAGTAGCACGCTTACAAGGAGATGGGCTTGCTAACATGTTTACGAGGGGATTGATGATGGGTGTTCCTTTGTCTGGGCATTTCTACAAAAGAGAGAGATCATTTACAGGCCTGCGATTACCATTTTCTTCCCAAATATCTTCGTTAGATATACTTCTAACTAGTTGATGTTACTAGCACTATTTTAAATGATTTTTTAAAAAATGTCACTTCTAACTGTTCATTGTTGGTATATAGAAATACAATTATTTTTTATATTAACTTTGTTTTCAGTAATCTTCAAAACTCATTAAGTCTAATAATTCATCAGTAGATTATATTTTCCACTACCTGATCATATCATTTACTGTGATGAGAACTAGTTTTCTTTCTCTATCTCTCTCTTTTTCTTTCTTCAATTCATATTAATTAATTTGTTTATTTATTTATTTATGTATTTATATTTATTACATTTCACTGGCTAGGGCCTTCGGGACAATGTTGAATAGAAGTGGTGATAGCAGAAGTGGTGCTTCCTTCCTAACTGCAAAGAAAACAATGTCAAGGTTTAATCGTTAAGTCTAATGTTTGCTGCAGTTTTTTGGTAGACATTTATCAGGTTAAGAAAGATTACTTCTATTTCTAATTTGCTGAGAAGAGAGCATTATCAAATGTTGTTTTTTTTTTTCTTTTGGTACCCATTAAGATGATCATATATTTTTCCTTTATTTATGTGGCATCATATTGATAGACATTTTTACTTGAAGATAACTTTGCTTTTCTGTAATAAATTCAACCTGACTATATGATATTAGATACTAACACTCTGAGGAACTGAATCTGCTAATATTTTGAAAGTACTTTTGCATCTGTATTCATAAGTGAGATTGGCCTGTCATGTTTTTTGTTTATTTGGTGTTTTGTTTTGTTTGTTTGTTTTGTTAGTTTTTTGCATTATCGGTTAGGAGGTTATAGCAGCCTCAAAAAATAAATTGGGTAATATTCTTTCCTTTTTTATTTTATGGGGAAATTTGTCTATTTTGTTATTATTTCTTCCTCATGTGTTTGCAAAATTGGCTGGTAAAAACACCTGGGTTTCACAGACATTTTCATCCAAGCTTCCTAATGTCAAGTGACTTCAGAGCTAAGCCAGTGATGTAAATATATAAAGCAAAAGGAAGTAGGGCAACAGAATTAAAAGTGGTGATCATTACGGTTAATTGGAAAATACCTCAATGCATTTAAGAACAAATAAATTTAAAAATAGACACATAAACATATAAATGGATGGACAAGCCAGTGACCTCATTTTTGAGTCCCTACTTTAAAGTTTTACTGTATAGTGAATGCTATAAAGTATTGGGCCTTCAGTAGCCTCATAGTATCTATAGTCTTAACCAAAAATTATTTGTTTTACCTCACCCTACATAGCGCATTCCATCCTGTCCCTAAGCCTAGATATTTCCGAAAGAATTTCATTCTATATGATCCCTGTGTGGGGTGGGGGGCTAATGCGGATGGGATCTTAAAAGACTTCGTTACTTTTCATGCCCTTCTGAGAGGACAGAACCAGAGCCAAACCGATAGGAACCATTTGCCTCCATTTTTAATTCATAAAGCCTTTTTAGACATTAGCTCATGATCTCTTCTGCCCATATCATCAATACTAACTATAGTAATGCCTATGCAATTGAAATATTCTTCATACTTCTGGATTATCTACACCAAACAGCAAGTAAATGGCAGTGTAACTGTGTAGAGACTTCGCTTAATACAACTTCACCTTCTTTTCTTTCCTTCCGATTCAGACTGGCCTCATCCAGCACCCTGACTCACTGCTCCTCTTGCCTTTGCACAGCCACTCCCATAATCATTAAGCCCTAAGGACAATGAGTTTCTGGTCGACATCAACTAATCTTAGGAACAAAGCCTCACTCCTGTTGACCACAGAGTTTTCATCAAACTAGAGGTGACTTCTAGGCCTCAGTTGTGTTTCGGCTCTAGGCCCAGAAAGGTGGCAAATCAGGGGAAGCAATACCATAGCTGACATCAGGACCAGATCACTGATCAACCACCCCCTATCCTAGTGAGGACCAATCAGTAAAGGCCATGACCCTGACCATGACCCTAACTTCCGTAGTCACCGTGATTATTGATTTTTCCCCTACATAACCCATTCCCTGGAAGTCACCAGGGAGCCACTTCCTAAAAATAAACTATTACTTTCTTTGCTGCAAGTTCCTGTTTGTGTCTCACTGGACATTGATGTCCACAGGCAAATGGACCCATTTAGTCTGGTAAGAGCGGGAATGGCTAAACCCAAGTTATCTGACCCAGCCAAATAGTCTTTCCTATAGAATCCTACTGCTTCACTGACATTCCTGACATTATACATTTAGGGGTCATCAACTGACCTAATAGGAAGTTAGTACTGACATGAAATTCAAGGGAAGTACCACAGTGAGGAATGAGAAGAGGAATTCTCAAATGTGTGCATAAAGATTATACTTTATGTCGTTCCTGGCACAAAGAAAGAATCTTGAGCATAAAGAGACTCTTTTCCTTCCAAACCTGAGGAAAGTACTTTCCTATTTGCTCCAGGGAGAAAAGGGCTCATCGTTTCCTCTCTGGCAGCAAAACTAAAGAACTCAAATGAAGACAATCACTTCTCAGAATTGAGAATAATCCTTTTCATTTTGATAAGCACCCGGCCTTTAGCTGCAAAATTCTGTTCTTTAGTCTCTTATTACATAATTTAAAAAATAAGATTACACTATAATAGTATATGAGATTGTTCGGGTTTCCATGTTAAGCTCACTTCTGCAGCTCTCTCTTTTAGCAATCATGTCAATTATTGGAAAAGAAAGCAAGGTACAGAGGCAGCTTATAGGTGTGTGAGGCACCTCTGATCAATGGTGGAATAATCAGAAAATATCTACAATGAGAGTTTTAAAGA
Organism: Mormoops blainvillei; assembly: GCA_004026545.1. Taxonomy (NCBI): domain Eukaryota; kingdom Metazoa; phylum Chordata; class Mammalia; order Chiroptera; family Mormoopidae; genus Mormoops; species Mormoops blainvillei. The sequence goes on along the minus strand of PVJD01012586.1, from coordinate 18,738 downwards.
GCCTATTCATGAATCGGAGTCTTTCTGCACCAGACTCTCTTACCAAATTCTGCAGCAGGCAGTGAGGAGACTGTATTTGTGGCTCATTAATAAAGATGGGTTTCTAAAAAGCATGTCTTTTATATAATCGTGAAGATGAGGAAAATTTTAAAGGAATACTATCATGAAAAAACTGATTGATGTGTCTGATCAGCTATTATTTCATTCTTAACAGAGATTTTATTTTTGAATAATTCCTGCAAATATATCTTCTGTGCAAATATATTTTTGATTGGTAGTAAATGTTACTAGTTATTTAGTTTTCAGCCTACGGACTGATCTGATCTGATCCTCTGTCTTTTATATGTGGCCTTGATTGGCATTCCAAAAATTCATGTTGAGAGACTGCAAAAGAAATTGTCTGACATATCACCTGAGGGGAGAATGTGAAGAAACTGCAGGCAGTGGATGAAACAGTTACTCTGGCAATTATGGGACGTGAGAAAAATATGCTTCTTTGTGTTTGAGAGCACTGAGAGAAATTTCCTTTCTGTTTTCTGCATGATTTATTAAAAACTGATCCAAGAACCTCTCAAAAACTCCTTCCTGTTTACCACTTTGTGAAATGGTCCCATTAAAAAAACGTTATTAATATTTCTAAAGCTGTGTGTTTCTGAAGAATATCCCCGAACTCTGAAATATATAAATCATCATGGATACTGACATTTGACTGTCAGGCTTCCAGGCTCTTCAGGGTCACCACTAAGGTCCTTACAGTCTCATGATTACTATTGCTGTTGCGACCACCTACAGGACCGTTACTAGCGGCCATTATGGGGGGCTCACCATGTACAATGTAACAATGTGCTTTGCGTGAATTTTCTCATTTAATCCTCATGAACTAATATTCTGTGGAACTTCTACATGTGAGAAATCAGATTTAAATAAATTAACTAACCTGAATAAGGTCACCCAGATAAAAAGTAGGCAGTGCCTGGGATTAAACCAAGGCATTCTGATTTCAAAACCCAAGGTTTTTAACCAGTGAGGTACTCTGCCTCTAATTTGCTATGGAGCTGAAAACCAGATGGTAAAGCTTATCAGAGATGTATCTAAGGGTACTATGTAAGTGCTGCATCTGGTTTAAGAAATTCTCCTGAAAGCAACTTTTCTGAGTTTTACAGTACTGGCTTCTAGTCAATGTTGGTGAAGGCAGAGTTATTAGGTCTATGAAATGACATGTAAAATAGCTTATCATATACACTGCTTCTTTTCAGATGTGCATACTTAAAGGCAACAATTGATTTCAATGCACTAATAAATTTATAATCTGTTTCACTTATCAGTGGCAGAAGCATGGCATAGTAGTTTGGTTAAGAACACAGACTCTGGAGCCAGATCTCCTGGGTTCAAAACCCAGCTCTGTTACTTTCCAGCTGGGTGACCTTGGTTAAATTACCTAATCTCTCTAATCCTCAGTTTCTTCACATCTAAAATGAGTTTAACAGTAGTGAATACCTACCTCATAACACAAATTTGTGTAACACTTAGAACACTTAATTCCCAAAGTAAGCACTACGGGTTTTGTTGGTTGCCAAATGATAAATATACCACAAACCATCTTTAGGACGTCTGTAACTGTTTTTTGTATGAATCTGAAAACATTGAGGGCCATTGCTCTAGAACACATCCATTGAGACATTTGTCTTATTTGATTGTTTCAGAGACCCCTTTTAGTATTTTTATGTTATTATTTTATTTCTGGGAAGTTCAGAATACTGGAAAATTATCCTATAGTGGGATGCAACAGTGAAGTGTGTTAGGAATTTACATACATATACGAAGCCTGCCCGGAAAAAGTCCAGTTATTGTCAATATAATGAGAATGGCTTGCACAACGTTAATGTAACCTGGCAGTCAAGGAGAGGGGATTGGAACATGCATGTGTGAACAATGATGACTTCACTGTACTAGTCAGTGTGGGTGGTAGACACCATTGAGTGAGCATGTGCACTGTGTGGCTGTCGCATTTAAAATGACTGAGTATGTAGAGCGAAGACCATGCATCAGATTTTGCATTAAGCTTGAACATTCCTCCATGGAAACTATCCAGATGATTCAGAAGGCTGCAGCCATGGGTAATTGTTGATTGGCAGCTTCACCACAAGTGCCCGCTCATGTATCATGTCTGGTGCAGAGTTTCTGGTGAAATATCAAATAACCCAGGTGACTCAGCCCCCTACAGCCCAGATTTGGCACCCTGCAACTTCTGGCTTTTCCCAAAACTAAAATCACCTTTGAAAGGGAAGAGATTTCAGACCATGGATGAGATTCAGGAAAATATGACAGCGCAGCTGATGGCGATTGGGAGAACTGTGTGAAGTCCCAAGGTGCCTACTTTGAAGGGGCCTGAGGCCTCATTGTCCCATGTACAATGTTTCTTGTATCTTGTATCTTCTTCAATAAATGCCTCTATTTTTCATAGTCATGGATGGATACTTTCAGGACAGACCTCATAATTTACATTTGGGTGCTGAATAAAAGTCAACAACAACAAAACACCATCTTTGGAGATGAACATTTAATATAAAGGCAGTATGATGGATATTACCTAAATACAATAGAAAAAGAGAAAATTAAGAATCTATATTTTATCTTTTCTTACTGCTTATTTTTATGTTTGGCAAAGTTAATAATTATTGCCATTTTCTTTTGGTTTCATTAACCCAGTTTGTATATTGTACTTCTCTCCCTGCCCATACATACATATACTAATTTTCTCATTAAGTGAATTTCGAACTCAGATTCTACATTACTTACTTTTCTTCTTTAGTGAAAAGTGACCTTTGCTCTGAATGCTATTTGATAAGTCCTTGTATTTATTTGCATCCAGAGATTCTGCTGCAGGCTTCTTAGAGTCACTTCTTGGCAGCCTTGGGTAATTGCAGATGAAAATGCAAGTGCAATTTTTCCCCCCACGGGAAAGTGAGGAAGGATATTGCCAAAGGTAGGTAGAAGGATTCCAACAAGGAAATAATGAAAGGCAGGAAAAACAGTTTGGCTAAATTGCATATCACATACACACACACACACTCCGCCTCCAATTTGGAGATGAAAAAAAAATTAAAGCAGCAGTTAGCTCAGGCATTAGCATCCACAACCTGAGAACTGCAGCAATATTTTGTATAATTCTTACTGGAGCAAACTGCATGTTCCTAGGGGGTTTGGTCTACCGAGCCTGAACAATGAGCAGGAACTCTGAGGTGACTCAAATAGAATGCGAAACGTTTCCTACTTACAGTTTCTCTCTCGTGGAAGGGCAATGTACTCATCTTTGATACAGAAATGGAAAACAAAAAAATGTGAGTCTGACGTACATTCTAAAACAATGTTCAGACAGCCTGTGTGCATGGCACCAAAGGAATGGTACCAACACCTCCTTTGTCTCTCTGGTTGTTATTTACAACATGTTTTATGGTTACCCGGATGACACCCTCAATGTCCAAAGGACATTACTTTTCCACATTACACGTATTATAGTTCGTTCCCCTTTACCCATGGTTTCACTTTCTGAAGTTTCAGTTACCTGCAGTCAACCCCAGTTCAAAAATATTAAATGGAAAATTTCAGAAATAAACAATTCATAAGTTGTAAATTGCGTGCCATTCTGAGTAGCACAATGAGACCTCCCGCCACCCTACTTTATTGCGCCTGGGGTGTGAGTCATCTCTCTGTCCAGCATCTGCACTCTGTGCACGCTTCCTGCCTGTTAGTCACTTAGTAGCCATCTCAGTTTTAAGATTGGTTATGCGCGAGAGAGAGAGAGAGAGGAAGAGGGACTGCATCCACATAACTTTTATTACAGTATACTGTTGCAATTGTTCTATTATTAGTTATTATTATGAGTCTCGTCCTGAGCCTAACTTATAAATTAAACTTTATCATAGGTAGGTATGTATAGGAAAAAGTACAGTACACGTACTTTTGATTTAGTACAGCAGATTTGGTACTATCTACTGGGGATCTTAGCGCATATTCTTCGTGAGTAAGGAAGAACTATTGTCCCTCAAGGACAAAGAAGAGGGTTGACTGCTTCCAAATAATTACTACATCACCAAAAGCTCTTTTTTTAAAGAGCAGTGATTCTCAAAATTGATTACCTCAGGATCTTGTTCAAATTAAGCTGTCGAGCCTCATCCTCGGGGTTCCCGATTCAGTAGGGCTCAGGTGGGGCTGAGAATTTGCATTTTTAATAGGTTTCCAGGTGATGCTGATGCTGCTGGTTGTGGGATTGCACTTTGAGAAACCCTGAAGTGGAGATTTATGCTAAGGGTGCAGAGCTTTCCAAACTTTTATGCACTTTGGAATCATCTAGAGGTCTTTAAAACTACTAATGTTTGGCGCCACCCCCAGAAGTTCTGATTTCAGTGGGATGGGGTGTGACGGGACCACTGGGATTTTACAAAACTTTCCATGTGATTCTAATGTGTAGCAAAGTTTGGGAACTTGGATATTAGACTATACTTCTACTCTACCCCTCCTCCCCTTATAACTAACATTTAAGAAAATCCTGATCAAAATCTCTGATGCACTTATTCCCTCATCTTTTTGTTTCACTGATGTTTAGCTGGCAAAAATCCCAAGCTCGGATCAGTCCATTAGCTTCATTTTTCATTTCTTTATTCATGTTTCCATGCACTTCTGGAGGAAAAAATGCGATCACACGTACTGATGCATTGGAGCGCTACAAATTCACCCTTATAGATGGACAGGACCCTCAAATCCTTCTAACTGTCATTATACAAGACCTGACTCGCTTCATTTATTGTCACTCTCAGAGCCTCCCTCACATAAGGGCTCCTTTTCTTGCTTTCTCATTTCTCATAATATTTTTTTAAGCACTTTCAACATCCTAAAATCTGTTTCAATGGTGTTCAACCTGGGACAATTTTGTCCAGCCAGGGGACGTTTGGCAATGTCTGGAGATAATTTGGTGGTCACAACTTGGTGCAGAGGGCTGTGCTACTCGCATTTACTCAGTAGAGGCCAGGGGTGCAGCTAAACATCACGTAACACACAGGACAGACACCATGAAAAAGCCGTTCAGTCCGTCCAAGGTGTCAGTGGTGCTGTAGATGAGAGACACTGGTATCCCCACACCACCGCTCCCAACTCTCAATGGATGACCGTCACTTGAACTTCACAAAGAAAAGAGAACCCACTGCCCCTTGGTCTTTACGCTCACATGTCTAGACACACTCTGATCTGCTCGGTTTAGTTTCTGTAGACAAGTGAGTCCTCTGCAGCGAAAACTGCACCAGTACCCTTTTAATTCTTACCTCTCCAATCATTCCTGGAAGCTAATAAAGTTTAAAATGCATACTTATTCATTCATTCATTTTTTGTTTTATTCACTTAGAACATATTTATTATCTTCTATGCATCAGGCATTGTGAAAAGTGCTAGGAATATAACGCTGAGCAAACCCGACACAGTTTCTGTCTTAATTGATCTTAATGTCAAGTAAAGGAGACTCACATTAATTAAATAATTTTTCAAACAAATATTAATTGCAAACTGCGATCAATGCTAAGCATGCCTCCTAGTGGTGAATTTGACCTAGTCTAAGGAGTCAGAGAAAGCCCCTCTGAGAAAGTGTTGGCTTCTGGTTGTGTTTGGTGAGCTGGGCAGCAGGGATGGGGTGGAGGTGGGGCCAGACTCCAAGCAGAGGATGCAGCAGGCACTGGGGTTCTGAGGCCTGCTGTCTGAAGTGTGTCTCACTGGAGGAGAAGAAAGGACGCCAGTGCTGCTGGAGACTGATGAGAGGGAAAGAACGCACAGACGAACCCAGAGAGCACGCCAGGACCAGTTCTTCTGTTCTTTCATTTATTCGACAAATAAGTATCGAGTACTTTCTGTGAGCCAGGCCTTGCTGTAGACAGAGGAGATCTAGCGGTCGGTGTGTTATTACGGGTGATACAGATAGTCAATGAGAGAAATAAGAAAAACATATTGTATGTTAGATAGTGATCACCGCTGAAGAGATAAAGAAGTTGAAGAAGTGAACAGGGAAATATGGTGAGGGTAGTCCACAGGGTGGTGACATTTTGGTAAGCCTGAAAAGGTTGAGGGACTAGGCACCTTCCCTGGCAGAGGGACCAGCAAAAGCCCTGAGGGGACACATGCCTGCCCAGGTTGAGGAGGAGCAGTGAGGCCTGTGTGTCTGAGGCAGAAAGAATGAAGGGGGGAACAGAAGGAGGAAAAGAGTAAGAGGTAAGAAAAAACAGAGTTTGGCAGAGGGAGTTAAAAACATAAGCCAACAGCATGCTGTAAAAAAATATTACTTCAAATGTAATTGTACAGGCAGGTTGCTAGTAAAAGGATGGAAAAAGATGCACCCTGAAAACACTAATCAAAGAAAAACAGAAGAGGTTACATTAATATAGAATAGATTTTGGAGCAAAGACATCTACTAGACAAAAAGAAAGACATTATTTAATAATAAAAGGGCGAATCTACCAGGAAGACATAGGAAACTTAAATGTGTGTATATCAAACAGACTGGAATATATGGAGCAAAAAGCAATTGCACTCAATGGAGAATAGACGTGCACAGTTGTTGGTGGAGACTTCAACACCTCTCCTCAACAACAGAACAATTAGACAGACATTAGCAAGTACATAAAAGAACTCTGGATCATCAACCTAGATCTTATTGACAGTTATAGAATATCCCATTCACATTCTTTTTAAGTCCTCAGAGAATATAAACCCAGATAAACCATACCCTGTGTCATAAAATAAACTTCAACACATTTACAATAATTGAAATCATACACACGGTGTTCTGTGACACAGTGAATTCTCAATAGAATTAAACTATAAATCAATAAAAGATAAAAGAAAAATTTCTAAACACTTGAAAACTAAATAACACACTGTTCAAAAATCTATAGGTCAAAAAAAATTCACACAGGAAAGTTAAAATATGCACGGAATTGAATGAATGTGAAAACATAATACATCACCATTTGTGGGAGAGCAGAAGCACCTGCTACAAGGGGAATTCATAGCATTATATACATACATTAGAAAACAGGAAAAGTCTCAAATTAAAAATAAAAACTCCAATGTCAACAACCTAGAAAAAGTGCAAAATAAGGCCAAGATCAGCAGAAAGAAAGAAGTAACAAAGAGCAGAAATCAATGAAGGTAAAAAAACAAAGCAAAACAGAAAACAGAACAATAAAGAAAATCGATGAAACAGAGTTGATTCTTTGAAGAGATCAATAAAATCAACAAACTTGCAGCAAGATGAGCAAAGAAAAAAGGAGAAGACAAAATTTACCAATATCAGGAATAAAACAGGGAATATCACTACTGATCTTGCAGATATCAAAAAGATTATAATGGAAATGCTACAAACAACTCTACATGCATAAATCTGAAAATTTAGATGCAATGAACTGATTCCATATCCTTCTCCATAACCCCAAAATAAAAAAGAATGAAAAAAAAAACCCACCCACAGATCAATCTCCTACATGCATGTGGATGTTGAAACCCTTAATGAAACATTAAGAAACAGAACCTGTTTCTCTTTATAATTCTCTTTACATAACCTGATGTTATACAAACATCAAGTTATACCATTATCAAGTGGGCTTTATTCAAGGGATGCAAGGTTGGTTCAATATTTGAAAATCAACCAATGTAATCCACCATGTTAACATGCTGAAGAAGAAAAATCACACCACCATGTCAATCAATACCAAAAAACCATTTGGCTAAATTCAACACCCATTCATGATAAAGACTCTCAGGAAACTAGGAGCAGAGGGAAACTTCTTCAACTTGATAAAGAGTAAATACAAAAATCTTGCAGGTAACATTATACTTAATGCTGCAAAATTGAATGCTTTTTCTCCTAAGATCAGGAACAAAGCAAGGACGTAACTCTCATCGCTGCTATTTAACACCATCCTGGAAGTTCTAGTCATTGCAATTGCACAATAAAAGGAAATTTCTTACAACTGCATGTGAATCTACACTTATCTCAAAATTAAAAAGTTTCATTAAAGAAAGTGTTTTCCTCATATTAACATATGGGCATATTAACACAGCTACTCCCTGGCACAGTGATTAGGTAGTAAGTGTCCTGCTCCCCACCCCCCACCTCCCCGCAGCCTCCCCTCGCCCACCCCGCCCAACCTTTCTTTCCCTCCGGGAAAAATAGAGGCTTTACTGGGAGATGCTGCTTCTCCACTGCGGTCTTTCCCCAACTACCCACTGACTTAAACTTAAAAGGCCGTGTCAGGCACTATGAGATAAAATTTTGCAATACAGTGTTATGAGATTTGGCCTTAACTTTACTGAAAACTAAGAAAAAATTGAAGCAATTACTCATTTTATTTAGAAAATCTTGACCATATTGTTTGACTTCTCATTTTCAGTATCATATTGTGAAAAAATAATCAAATATTCTGAAATAATAATAAATAATAGTGATATTATTTAGACTTGAAAAGGTTTACTCCTTGGAGCTAGAGTAGTCTGCGTTTTTAAAGGAAATGAGTACGGTGGTTGTTTTGCTAATCGTATTTTTGGAAAGATTGTGGGTTGTCCAGATGATGGTGCTAGAACAGTGTTCTTTAGTCATGTGAGAATAAAAAAAACTCGTTCTGGGTCATTCAAAGTCAAAGATGGATTTTTATTAGACACATTTTAAAAAGGCCATTCCGGACCGGTCATCAGTGCCATCATTTTCATCATTAAATACTTATGGAAAAGTTTATAGTCTGTGTGGCTTTCACAGCAGTGCCAGAAATCCTTAAAAGACCAAGCAACCCTATCCACACCAGGAATTGTTAAAGAACTTTTATTTATGATGTACCTATTTAACCTATTAAAGGGACCTAAGACAAAAATAAAAGATCCTGTTAAAAGTGCCAGCTGACCACCCCTACTGCTATGTAAATATTTTCCTTTTTTTTTAAAGATTTTATTTATTTATTTTTAGAGAGAGGAGAAGGGAAGGAGAAAGAGGGAGAGAAACATCAATGTGTGGTTGCCTCTTGTGCGCTTCCCGCTGGGGACCTGGCCTGCAACCCAGGCGTGTGCCCTGACTGGGAATGGAACCGGCGACCTTTTGGTTTGCAGGCCAGCGCTCAGTCCACTGAGTCACACCACCCAGGGCCTATATAAATATTTTCAAAGAGTTTATGAGAAAGGTTTATAGCCAAGATATTTTTGATATAGTAAAGATGCATTTTTAAGCTTATAATTATTGACACAGTGAGTACATTAAAATGAATGAAAAGTAAATTAATTTCTAGAGGTAATAAAAGCAACATCTTACAAATGGTAAAAAGAAATATATGATAGACATATTTTATATAACCATAGTGCAAAACAGCGTGGTCAAAATCCAAGTAAGTCCTAACGTAGCCATGATTCTCCTCGGCTTTATGAAAGAAAGTTGACCTTGGGACTTTTAGAATTGGCAAAATAATAAACACTATAAAGAACAGAGAACAAATAATAGGAATACAAGTCTTTCTCTTGAGTTTCTTTAGTTTTCAAAATGTACTTTATCGTTTCTCACCTGGGTATTAAGTCTTGTGTCAAGCTGAAGAGTATTAGAGAGAAGAAAGTGAAGAAACAGCGTCTCAAAGCGAGTTTATTGAGTACATCCGAACACTTCTCTCGTAGGTGCCAATTAAAATAGCTACAGCATATAAAAGTAACCCTTCACAAAACATGAACTCTTTTCAGCCGTCAGAACTGGAGGAAAATTGATGTGTTTTCACATTGAATATTGAAAAATAAATTATCATTCCCTTAGATTGTGTCTCCCTCTCTCTCTCTCTCACACACACACACACCACTGCAGATAATTTAATCTCCAATTTTTAGTTACCATTGCTTCTTACGGGCTACTGTTTCCTAGTTGCTTATGATCCAGAACAGAGCTCTGATTATCGCCTCACACTCTACATTTACATAGCATTTCAGATATTTTAAAGGCTTCATAAATGTATTTTATTCATTGCTTCTAGCACATCTACATAGGGCTGAAAAGGTTGGCCTGGCTTAAGGAGGACAGCAAAAGAGAAGTGAAGAGAATTGTACCTCCCACAATGTGTAGGGTTCTCTGAAGGATTATACAAGAGAAAGGAAAAATCATAGTTTAAGACATTGTCTCTGTGGAGATGGCTCTAAGGCTCTACCCTAAACTTCCCTCCTGAGCTCCAAAAGAGGGCTGCCTCCAGAAATGTGTGCTGGGTAGCAGCATCTACATATTTCATTTGCCCTTGACCCATGTACCTACACCTCAGTTAGTATCTATTCATCTCTGGTTTCCCTTAATATGTTAATTTGTAGCATCTTTCTCCCTAGAACACAGATGGGAATCTTAAACCCCTTTTCGACTTTGTGTGTTCATTTTCACATTTTACCCAGTTGATGGTCTATTTCTGCAGATTATATTCTTTCTCTACAAAATACCTTCAACTTGCTTCCCTCATCGTCCGACCCACTGCTTCCTGCTGTCTTCTAGGCCTTTGTTGCTTCTCGCGTCAATGTGGGTAATCAGTCTTCTCTTCTTCTTTTCTCCTGTTTCAGGACGTGGCCGTGTTTTTGACCACTGTCCTCATCCATGCCTTCATATCTCTCCGTCAGCTGCTGAGTTAAGCACAACCCTCATCTTCATGTTCAGTGCCTTGGCTTATCTTTTCTTCAGACTGAGCTACATGCACTCTAGCCTTCTATAATCTTGGCCTTTCTGAAAACACACTCAAGTATTTTGCTGGCTCCTGCTCTGTTTGTGGATTAATGTACCAAACCCCACTCACTGCCCACCCAGCTCCTTCTGTTGAAATCCATCCCAGCCTAGAGACGCGTTTCAAAGGCCACGCCACCCATGAGACCTCTTCCTACCCTCCATTTCCCCTCTTTCATGCTCTGTTAGTTTTTCTCTAATTGTAGCATCCCTCATATTACAGTCATTTGTGCGGGTACCTTTTTCTTCCTTCTAGGTTGTAAGTATCTTGAAGACAGAAACTTTAATTTATCATCATATTTTCTAAAACATCCAGGTCTAAGAATTCAATATGATGGACAGTGTATATTTAATTGAAGTAAACTGAATTAAAATGGAGATACTATTGAAGATTTTAAAATTTTATCTAATGGAGTTACCTTTCTCTTTCAAAAACTGCTTCAAAAAATGCTGCCTAACTGGTACAAAAACACATCTTTTAGTTTCCTGGGAAGAGTATTATGTTTGAGCGTATGTATATAAATCTGGTTAAAGCTGGGATATCAGTAATGTCAACAAAGAGCAGGAAAACATTACAAATGCAAGTGCTAGTTTGTACCATCACTCATTTGTTAGCAGTGTCAATCCAAACAGAGTATCTACTGTAAACAAATAATCGGTTTGGAACTACAACTACAGATAGAAATAAAATTAAAGCAATTATCAAGTTTTTGTGTGTGTGTGTGGGGGGGGTAAAACTACAATTTTAGTTTTTACCTATGATAATAATTTCTACTCTTAATGCTAAAGAACAATTTCATAATAGTTTACCTATCATTCATTTATTCATTCGCCCTCTTACTCACCAAATATTTATTGGGCAACTGGGCATAGGGGATTGAAAATTATCTCTACTTTTGCTCTCAAGTCTGCCGTAGTTTGATGGAAAGATAGACTCGAAGCTCACTGTAATTAACACATTAAATTCTCCCCGGATGTACAGGTGCTCAAAAGACTATAGTTTTATGAGGGAAAGATAATGGAGATTTCCCTAGGAAAGTCAGAAAAACTTCCAGAAATGCTGAAACATTTGAGTGGAGCATTGAAGATTTTTTAATTTTCCACCCAAATAAGGAAGGTAACAACATTCTAGGGAAACGGAGATACAAGTGAAATGGCATAAGGTGGTGAGGCGCCATTTGGAGACTGGCTCTGCCCCGCTGGGACCCAAGGAAGAAGTGCAGGACTTGAATGTCTGCAGCCTGACTAAGCCAGCTCGGGGAAGACCTGGTACAGCCTGCTAAGACTTTTGAATTTTATGCAGACCTCGAGATAGGGCATGATCCCAAGCAAGGGGATACTTCAGATTTTATTGTAGAAACAGCATTCTATGGTATTTGGGTAACAGGGTAGGAGAGGTGAATGAATGTACCCACGTCTTAGGAGTGAAACAGAGAAAAGTTCATTGACATGAATGGTGGGTCAGTAGCATCAGCAGCTCACTCTTTACTCAGGATGAAAGAAGGATTTACATTCAGACCAAAGCTTTAAGGCAGAAGAGAATAAGTTCAATTTAAGTGACATTCAATCATTTTCTTTAAAGTCTGAAAAGAAAAGGATTGATCCCAGCTAAGCTATGAGGAATTCATCCCTTATGGGCAATGCCTGTCCATGTCCCAGAGGAGATCAGAGGAGGAAATGCCACCTGGGCTTGCAATGTTACACAGACTTTGGCCTAGAAGTCCTTTTGGTCTAGCCTAACTGTATTTTCCGGTAGTTTAAGCTCATTTCCTCTTTTTCATCCTTGGGGAAGGTAAAGAACAGATGGTCATAAACCAGCGGATAATGCCCCTTTAAAGACTGGAGACGCAAATTAAATCATCTCTCAGCCATCACTTTTCTGAGCTGAAGAGTTGAAATTCCCAGTCAGTTTTACTCTTAGATTTGCTGTCCTAAATCTATATCTTTGTTTTCTTATTGTGGCTGTCTAGCTCTTTCTCATCTCGTCCTAGATGTTTATCTACAAATAGGACAAGAGTCTGCAACAAATATTTAATTATTTCCATGTGCATTGGAAGCATTTCCTCTGGACTCTCTGATCCTGTGATAGTCAAGTGTTGTGTTACTTTAAAAAAAAATCCCAAAATCAAAACAAACAAACAAACAAAGAGATACCACCCCAAAACAGCAGCAGCATGTTACTGGCTGATATCTTGAGACCCCTAGGTTTCCACATACTTTTAGTAAATTCGTATTGAGCCAGTCTTCCCATCTTATGTTTGTAAACTCTGAATTTTTAGTTGCGCCAGTAACTCGCTTCACTTGTTTGAACCCTCCTTCCCCTTGCCATTGAATTTCATTTTTAAAAAAAAAATTTGGCATTTTTCTTCTTCTTTGGCATTGCTTGACAATTATTATTTATTTTATGTTGAGTTATAGTCACAGTTAGCTCAGGTATTCTGCATATCTGCACTTCTAAAGACCCTAGAACTCCTTGCCCTTTTGAAAGCAGAAGGGTCTTCCCTTTGTACCAGGCTTCACCAGCGCAGGCAGAGGACTTTGGATGTGCCATTCCCTCATCGCATCCCTCACAATCACTTCCACGCTCTCTAAAAGAAACACTGAAGATCAAGTTTTGAGCACTCATTTTGGGCCAGACACTGGGATGGGCTGGGAGACAACTGTGAATTTTCTGATCCCAGGAGCTCACAGTCCTGGGCTGGAGGGGCCCATCTAACACATTCTGCACAGGGATTGGATGCAGCAGAATATCTCAACAGCTTGGACTCTAGAAGATTACCTAGAATACGCTGTTTTCCTGAAGTTAGCTGAGGAGTGAGAAACTGTTAGATTTCTACCTACTTCCCCCACAAGAGGTTTAAATGCATGCCTCTTTACCAGTCTGTTTACAACTATAATTTCAAAATAAGTTAAACTGTCTAAGTACTCTCTTCTCATAAGATCAGTGTTTAATAAAGTATATTAAATGAAAAGATAGTTCTGGAGCGAAGAGTTGAAATATGCTAAGTATAAATCATAGAACCTCTATATGACAATTAACCAAGTATTGCAAGTTAAAAAAAAACCCCACAAAATCCACCCTTTTGTGTTGTCACCTTAATTTTCACAATCTCCCTGGATCCTTGCAGGTTCAGACATCTGAAGAGAGCCTCGGAAGAGAGCTTTTTCGCTGGCTGTCCATTCACATGACCATCATTTCCAAGGGGACAATGAGAGCCACGACTTCATTTTCCTGAGAGCTTACTATGACAAAGGCAGACATTGTGCTGCAGCCTTTGTACCTATAGCTAAGGTTCATGCCCAGTGGGAGCACAGTTACAAGAGGGACTGAAGAGTTTCTAAGTCAAGAACTAACCCTAAGAGAAGATGGGTCAGACACCAAGAGTTTTGATCTGGTAATCAAGCATCAGGTCTGAAGGAGTACGATAATTTGAAATACAGAGGACTTGTCTTTGACCTGGAGCTGTTTCTAGTCTCATCTGGCAGAGCTATGTCTGTGTTCTAGTAAAAGAGAGCACTAAGTAAAACTATAAATAGTTAAATCAATAGAAAAATCTTAAGAATTTAAATATAAGTATCCCTGAGTATAACTCTAACAAAGTATAACACAAAGGGCTAAAAAGAGGTGATAAAACTGTTGTAATCTCATTTGCACCCGAAGTTAGAAACTGGGTAATACACAGTCATGGCATTGACATGTGCTGCAGAATCTGAGGCAAGTAGCATGAATCCCATTTGTAGATGAGGTTTGGTGAGGGAGTATTAGCATATGCTGCATCACTCCGGGCCTTTCATTGTATCTGCAAGAATGGCTCCCCCTAGAGCACAGCTGGGGGCTCTAGACTTGGAGCTTAATTGTGAGAATTAAGGTCCGGTCTGGTGGATTTCAAGGCACCTCATTCTTCTGGAGTTAATAGACCCTGAGAGGTGGCCAGAACTTGGCAATCAGTGGGTCTTCAGGGTATTTGTCAAGTCAGTGCTACTAAGGAAGTTCTCTATTTGCTCTGGTCTTGGTGAGGAGATTTTTATCCTCACCAAGAAATTGGCTTTTGTTTTAGATCTCAGCCTTGAGTTTTGTTTGCTAGTTTACTTCCTCCCCTGCATTCTTGTTTAGGTTCCCAGCCATATTTCTCCCTTTGCTTATTTGTTTGAGACCAACTGCCTGTGTCATTTCCTTCATCTCTGGCATATCCTTTTTTTTTTTTTTCTTTTTTGAAATGGCCCAGGGCACTGTCAGGGCCTGTGATGTGGGACTGTGCAGACCTGTGACCAGAGGGCTTGAGATACCCGGAACGCGGCAGGCTGACAATAGGGGAGCGCCAGCTCAGCTCCAAGGCGGCAGACACTCAGTGTCTGAACAAAAACAGGCCCAAGTTTCTGCTAAGACTGGCCAAGATTCCGCCCACCTCAATGAAAGGAAACAGACATTCACACATTCCTTCCCGCTGGCTTTGTGTGTTTGGTGTCCTCCCTAACTCAAGGGCTCTTTCCCACTGGGTCACTTTACACCCACACCGTTGTTTTTGCTGTTTTTTCCTTTTTTTAATAAAGGTCACATTTTATTAAGACAAGAATAACTTTAGGTTTTTGAATCTTTTGGCTCATCTATTTTTCCGATGCTTTTTGAGTTCTGCTTAACGTCTTTTGAACATAAATTTTAAAATAATTATTTTCTTATTCATAATTATAACATCATAACTTTTCTTATTACAAAATTATACTATGTTCATTGTGGAAACTTTGAAAAACATAGGAAAATATAAAGGAACAAAATACCTCTCATACCCTTACCCGAACATAATAGCTACCATTTATATTTATACTTACATACTTTCAATTTATCTCTACGGTATAGGCATGTATTTGCAAAAAAAATGAAATGATGTTCCTAGTGATTTTTTTTATTAGTTTACTTGTTTTAACTGTTAAAATTTTAAGTATTTAAAAAAATCACTTTATAGAGATATTGACAGAAAATTTTACTATATTTTCAATTACACTACTATTTTCATACAATAAAATATACCAATTCCCAGTGTTCAAATTTATATGCTTATATAAATTGAGGACATAATGTAGAGGAAATCAAGGCTGATACCAAAGATGAAATGCTATTTGCTCTGACTAATGCTGTAGATATTGAGACACCATTTGCCCTGACAAATGCTGTAAATGCTTATCTCCCACCTCTGTAAGCCCCTTTGGCGCCAAATCTATACCTCCCAAGACCCTTCCCCCACTTGGCCCAGCATAAAAGGAGTGCGGGGCTATTGTTCTGGGCTCAGAATTTGGAGTTTGTCTCCTCTGGGCCCGTGCAGGTAAGTAAAGATCATGCTCCTAACCCCTCAGTGTCTGGTCGCTTCATTTTTCTGTAACATTTGGTTCCCTGACCGGGAAGCGACCTTACATACATTCGGACTGATTTGCCGCCGGCTGGGCAGGGCGGGACAGACGCCCGGCGGCCCGGCTGGGGACCGGGGAAGCGCGCGCCCTGAGATTTCTCAGGCCCCGACCGGCCGGGGCTCCGGACTCCGCCCCGCGACTCCCGCCGGGAAGTGAGGGCTTCAGAGCACGATCTATCGGAAGGCGCCGCATCGGTAAGTGCCCCGGGGACCAGACCCGAGACCGGGAGGGATTTGAGTCCCTCATCTGACCCTCACTCGGGGAGGGAACTGAATAGGTCTGAATGTTTAGGTCTGAATGTTTGAAAGTAAATTTAATTGTGTCTGTGTCTGTTTTTCTTGGGTGTTGATCTCAGGGAGGGAACGGAATAGCCTCTGAATGAAAGTGCCCTAAGTGTGTCTGTGTTTGTGGCTCCTCGGGCGCTAACCTACGGAGCGAGAGTGGGTCCCAACCTGCGGTTCCTGTGTCAGGTCGTGCAGCATAACGGTTGACAGTTAACCCCGAATTCTGTTGGGGCAACCTTAGCCAAGACCGACTTCGTCCTGCGAGGGAGCAGGCCAGGCGGACGAGCGAGTGCCCCCACCCTTAGTGTGTCTGCGCCGCGCGGGAGGGAGCCATGGGAGGTGGACCTCCTGCTATTTTAGATTACAGGCTGCGGGATTTCAGCAAATTTAAAGGGCCAGACCCATCGTTTGATGCGGGCCAATTAGAGACATTTTGTACTGCAGACTGGCCGACTTTTGGGGTTGGCTGGCCCCCGAGGGAACATTAAATCGATCCACTATAAGAGCAGTTCACCTGAAAGTTACAGGAAAGCCAGGACATCCCAATCAGTTTTCCTATATAGATAGATGGCAGAATGTCGTAACCACTGGGGTGTCAGAGGTATAGTGCTGGAAGATAAAGGGAGCAGCAGAGAGGCACAGAGGGACAGAGCCGAGATGGGATTACATGGCATGGGGGCTCTTGTTTAGGAGGCTGGATCTGGTGGAAAACAGGTGACAAGGCAGGTGGTGACCAGTAAGGTCATGAGGATAAGGAGAAGGAGAAGAGAGAAGAGGTAAGCAGGTATGTGTAGGTTTAGGTAGGAAGGAGAAGAAGGAAGAAGTTCCTGAAAGCTGGGGAGATGTGGAGACAGAAGGTAGATTGAGCAGGATCTCAGGTTTATGTCAGGATAAGGTGGATGGAAGCCGGCATGTGGGCAGCAAATATGCTGAGAAATCAGGGGGAAGAAGGCAGGAGCCACATTTCACAATGGTCATGGATTCCATGTTTCTGCTACTCTGACGGGCCTGGAAAGGGTGGAGGTGTAGCTCTTGGCAGAGAGCCTCTGAAACGGCAGGAGAGGAGGACGGCAGCACATCATACCCAGTGGGTGCTGGAAGCCTGGAGATTTAGAGAGAAAGCCAAGAGCAGGAAGCAAGGATCACTCTCCTCCCTGGTGGATGGAGAGACAGTGGATCTCGGGCAGCCATGAAAAGACTGTCACTGTCATGCAAGATGGGCCAGGGGTCAAAGGAAAGGAAGTGGCCAGATGGCACAGAACAGGAGAAAGAATTTCATAAATGTGTAAGGACTCAGGGTTGGTGAAGGAACAGTGGACGATGGGAAGGTGGCCTCAAAAGCTGCTAATCTAGGGACATTGACAGATCTCAGGGGCCAAGAGGTATAGAACGTGCGGAACTGAGGTAGACACAGGGGCGGAACACTCAGAAGTCACCGTCCCAGTTGGGCCCCCATGGGGAAAGAAGTCCTCGTGCAGGGAGCCACCAGACTCTTGGCTAGCCCCTAGAAATTTTGTGAGGCACAGAAGGTCGAACTTGGGGGCCACCACATCTCCCATGAGTTCCTCTACCTACCAGACTGTCCTATCCCCCTGCTAGGCCGAGATATCTTGACCAAGCCAGCAGCGTGGGTCACCTCCCGGCCAGAAGGGACCTCCCTGGATCTCCCCATGCCACGAACTATTGCCCTAGTGCTTCCACGAGAAGAAGAATATAGGCTCCACCAGGAAGACGGAGTGTCAGCCCCAGACCCCCTCTGGGCTAAATACTCTGGGGTCTGGGCAGAGGACAACCCGCCGGGGCTGGCCAAAGAGTGAGAGCCTGTATTAGTAGAGCTTATACCTGGGGCGACTCCGAGGTGCTTAGAGCAATATCCGATACCCAGAGAGGCCCGCCATGGTATAGCCCCAATAATCAACAAACACCTAGAAGCAGGGATCTTGGTCCCCTGCCAGTCACCATGGAACACGCCACTGCTCCCCGTAAAGAAGCCCGATGGATCCGGTTACAGGCCAGTGCAGGCCTTGAGGGCAGTCAACCAGGCTACAGTCACCCTGCACCCGGTGGTCCCGGACCCGTACACTCTATTGGGCCAGTTGCCACCGACTGCTACCCATTTTACTTGCTTGGACTTGAAGGATGCCTTTTTCTGCATCCCCCTAGCCCCACAGTCACAGGCCATATTTGCCTTCGAGTGGGAGGACCCAGCATCCGGGGAGAAATTCCAGTTAACTTGGACAAGGCTACCGCAGGGATTCAAAAACTCCCCCACCATTTTTAGTGAGGCCTTAG